>JAKOGI010000047.1:12500-197500 GCA_029747015.1 Carnegiea gigantea | reverse complement strand
AAATTCCGAAACATTTATTGTAGGTTCTATGTAATATTTGGGATTTTGTTTTCAGAATTTCATGAATTTTGGAGGTTTATCCTACGAGATATGAATTTTTAAAGGATACTGCCCTATTTCGATGTGTAAATTCGGCCGCTGTTTCAAATTCTGTGAAGGCTACGATTGAAGGAAAATTGTGAGATTTTTACCGTCAATTAATCATAATATTTGGAAATTTTCTGTAAAGTTTCGTGAATTTTGGAGGTGTTTTTTGTAAAGTATGAATTTCTAAGCGAAATGATTATTTTAAAAGAAAGTTGAAGTTGATAATTGAAGTTTGGGCTCCTAGAGATGAAGTGAATTTAAGGTGAGAATGATAATTTTGGGGGTTCGATGGCTAGTTACAATTGTGGGTGTTTAAGAAAGACTGAGTTTGGGTGGAGATTGTGAAATAAATGTACATAAATTAAATTACATTGTAAATTTAAAGGATTTTGTTGAATTTTGGAGAGGCATTAAAGATTGTATTTGCATTATGAGTTTTGCGAAGAAGTAAGGTTGTATATGTGGAGTTGAATGATTGCCAATTTGCTCTGAAAATTATTTACACTAATACCCTTTTCATTTGATTCTGAAAACTTATACCGTATTGGCAATAGAGCTAAACCAATAAACCAATCTGCCTAGCTTAACTCTTTCTTTATTAAGTTACTAATTCAACAATGAAATCAATAATAAAAATAACAAAGGTTATTTATAATTTGCTAATATTAGAAAACCTATTTGGAAACAGAAATGAGACCACTTTCGTCGTTATCAAGCCAAAACAAGTCTTTACAGAAGAGAGAGAGAAAGAGAGCTTTTAAGAGATTCAGGTACATTTAAGAGATTCAGGTATGTTTACTGCCTGTACCTTTCAAAATTTTATATATTTTTATAAATATCAAAATCTCATAATATACAATTATTTAATGAACAATTGTCAAGTATTGTTTTGCCACATAATCAAGTGGACCCATCAGTTATTAATTATCAGGGCTTATGCCCTGCAATTCACCCGCGTGGCCTCAAGTCAGGCTATTCGATCGGCCTGGTAGGTGTACACCTATTCAATGATCGCAATACATATATGAGCTCATCAATTTGGTTTCACTTTTAGATAATAATGACAACAGTTTTATTATGATTCTCTCTCTCCCTGGTTTCGAACTAAAATGAATTGAAATACGCGCGCTCACTGAAAAATGAATTTATTTCCTTTACAGTATATGGGTGAACGTATTGAGTTTCGACTCATTATGCAAATGCTTTTTTTATTTTATGTTTTTAGGTAAATAAATGGCAGAGTGCTCACTTGTTCAGCACTAGGGAGTTAAGGAACGCTCAGTGAAATCTATACGAGCTCACAGTGACATTTCAGGAAGTCAAAAGTCATCAGAACATAATTTTGGGGGTCGCTAGAATTTCATTGAGCTTGATATGTCCGAATTATGTATTGTGTGGCAGCTAGGTAAGCTAAAGTGTGCAATAATGCTTATGTTAAGTAAGTTCCTTAAGCCTTATCCCTTCTAGGATGGCAGTAATGCCTTAACCGTATTCTCGCAGACTATTAGCCACTAAAATATCAATGATTAAGGTTAATCAGGTGATTACAAGTTGGGGCATTATAGTTGTGGTATTAGAGCCAGGTTAAGGGTCACTATGAGCTATAGGGTATTGATGAGTTGTATGAACATGAAGTTGGTTATGAGTTTTTAGGCACGAGTACCTATCAACGCTTATCATGTCCCGATCTGTTTGTATCAAGGTTAATGACTAGTTAGGTAATATCTTAAGTTCCCATTGTTAACAAACAGAGAAGGGAAGCATTTAATTGACCCCCTGTTTACCCATTTATACTCAAGAAGCGTAACAAGTTTAGAGTGACAATCTAGTGAAGCTTGGGTCATGCATTTACTCTACAAGGGTGACTCCCATTGAGAGGTGGTTCATACTTAACATTTGGATATGAGAATGTTTAAAACATGTCCTGAGGACTCCACTTGCAATTCCTTGTGTGATTTATGTGGTATCAAGTTCTTCTATGTAGGGGAAAATGAATTTTATTACCATATTTTGTGTTGAATCGATGTGCAGCGACCAACAATAAATATGGTTGGGGCTAGTAGTTATGGTATTGTGTTTGGTGTTATATGAGTCATATGAAACTAGATAAAGTATCTCATGCAAAGAGGCCGCTTTGTCATCTAACTGATTTCAAGATTTTGTGAATTTATGTGGGCTACCATGTGCTTGGTGGATACGAAGACATTCGTACTTCAAGTAGGGTTACAACTATGAAGTTACTGATATGTTTGAGGGCATTTTAGATATGGGCTACCAATGGATATTGCGGCCATGGATCATCGATTTATGTTACACAAATAAACATCTTCTAATAGAGGCGACCATAAGTTGATGATGAAAAAAAAAATTGTATTAGAGGAAAACCCTTTGAGGTTTAAGATTGTATGACATTTTTGAGGGTATCTATAGACTTGTTGTGAGGCTTAAACAAACTCCAAATCTGCATGAAAGTTACTAAAGGGGACCACAAAAAAAAAAAAAAGAAGAAGGAAAACAAAGAAGAGAAAAAGAAAAGATATGCCATATACGTGCATGTATTATATACTGTTACATACCAAAAACTTTGGAGGTCATAATCTGTACTTTGGTTAATGAGCAGGCGAAATTTATGAATATAATTTGCGGTGATTAATGGCACATAGAGGAATATAGTACAAGTGCAATAGCTTTATTCATTGAATGCAGGGCACTTGATGTTGGGTATTATAAGATTCATAACTCATGCTGGTAAGGAATTGAGAGTAACAACTTGAGTATATTGCTTTGAGGTTAAAAACTTTCTAAGATTAGCATGTCCTATTCAAGAATGAATTTATGAATATAATTTGGGGTGAGTCTGTGTATTAATTTAAAGGAAACCATAGTAACTTGGGCCGACTAATGATAGACTTTTTATTCGAGATACTATGAGATAGTTCTGCAACCTCTAGTGGGTATCCATGACTTCTATGATTACAACCAAGAGCTCTAGCAATGCCCATATTAGGCCGTAGCGCAAGCTCACTTATAACCCATTTTGGGTCATGTTAATCTCTGCTACTCTGTATAAGAATAATTGTTGATTTCCTTAGCAATGCTGCATTAGATGTCTTTTCCACCATTGAACTAACTCATGATACTAATCCTTATGTGGAATCATGATCACCAAGTTTATACGTATCCCTCTTGCTTTAGCTATCCTTATCTAGCTGACTCCTCGAAATCTTTCCTTCAGATCACCTGGCCTTTCTTCGTTATAATCGACCTTCATGTCCAATATTTCCTTTTGTCACTGCTCTTGAAACCATTACATTTAAAAAGGTGTAAAATTTCAAACTCCTTTTCTTAATTCCCTCTTGGGTTGCAAGCTAAATGTCCCTTAGGGTGTGACTTGAATATAAGATAATCCTATTCCTCACCTCATCAGTCGCTTTTCTACTGGTGGTCATATAAATTCTACATCTTTATAAACTTGGAACTTATCCTCTACTCTTTAACCTTTGTGAACAAATTGAGGACTATTATTATTTCTATTATTGTCACCACATAGACCCTCATGTGGACTCCTGTCTAACTAGAGAAAGATACATTCATAAAAGTCTCTGTTTCATTTACTCGTGCTCGGTTTTACTTTCCATATTTCCTCCACATAGTTCAACTGAGTTTTGGTTTATGTTATTTCTAATTGTATTGACCGATAATCCTATGGGACCCACAATCCTGTGAACATCTTGACTTTTAGATGGAGCTCATATAGGAGTAAAAAAAAAAAAAAAGGAAAGAGGAAGGGGAAAAGGGGGGGAAGAAACACCCTTACATGATGGGATAGCCTTATGATTCTATTTCAGATCAACACCTTTTACATCTTATCCCTTACAGATGGTGATGTCCAATGTGATTTTTAGTTATTTGATTGACAACTACAACTCTCTGTTCTTAGCACTTGCTTGACTCTTGAATCAATATTGATTATCTCATCTTTTTCTCACATAACCAACCTTTAGAAATACTTGATCCTACTTGCCACCCATTGCTAGATTGTTTATGCTTAGAGTAATTTTGTTCCACCTCATTATGGGAATACTTCCTTTGCTTATCATTCTATATTCTGCCACCTATTCTTCGAAATAATCTGACTACTTCCCCATTACTTTCAACTCATCGATGTAGCTTCCGCTTAGTCATTTACGCTTTAATTATTAAGCATTCTTTCTTTACCGTCTCATAACTTCTTAATCCAAATCATTTATTTGAACAACTATGATTGAACATTCACATCTTTAAAATAAAACTCATCTTTTATACATTGATGCTCTTTCTAATAACCCGCCTCACCTTGAATTCTATAAAGTACAAGTGACATTCTCTTAGGCATGGTGGGAAAAAAAAACACTCATGATTTCCTTCTAACATGACCGAACTTGTATGTGAATCTTATTCCATTCGACTGATAGACCTGTTCTCAATTAAATGCATTCTTTGTCAACTAAATAAACTTCTTTCCAATCTTTAAGGTTCGCTGGAACTTTGATACTCTAGATTACCGCAACCTGCCTCCACATTTCATCAAAAGTGTCCTTGTACATGGGGCCTTGCTCGGTTGTGCCTCACACTCATATGTTTGTACAACCCGTTCGGAATAAATGATACAATCCGATCTCTATTGATGGGGGTGAAATATTTGACTACCTTGATCCTATCATCTTTTCCTAAAATCAATGTTATACTCATTTCATTTCTTATGCATAATGATACTACCCGTAAAATCATCTTCTTGGACTTTATCGTGTGTGTAGATACCATGAACGACCAGGTAAACTCATCGCCATCTGTTGTCTTTAAAGTTTTCCTTTCGTCCTCCTAATATCAATGTGCGGGTTTGCCTAGTTTGTATCATCATTTATTTTTAAGGCTTTGCGGCACTCATTGTTGTTCAATAGGTATCATGCTAAACTTTTCACTTATTAGATGTTAGCATTTTGTATCTACTCTAGAGAATCAAGATTCCTTCGACGACACACCTGTCATTGCCATGGTCACAATCATTCTGCGTAGCCACCTTTTCTTTGTCCAGTTGATCGCTACAAGGGTGAAGCCGATGGGAATTTTGTCGCAAGTCTTGCCACTCCTTTCACGCACTCATAAATTCACCACTTTGTACTTCCCAAATATATCTGTTGCTACCTTTCTAAAAAGCAGTAAGAGACTCTTATCATATGGAAAGACCTAAGTATATAAAGCTAATGGGGAATTCCCCTTGTTTAGTCAATCAAGCAAGTTATAAGTATACAGGCTCCAAAACTATACAAGTATAAGAGCATCAAGGCTTAAAACTAGGATCATTCCCCTAAGTAACTTAGGGCCTCAACATGTATTAGGCAAAATAAACCCTATGGGTGAGTGAGATTAAAACTGAAGGTTAGGTAACGACCTAAGTCATATATTTCTACCATTTCGTTTGCGGGTCAATTTAATATCAAATCATATTTTCTCCCAAGTAACTAATGTGTGGAACCATAGCACCTAACTATAATTAACGTTCTCGAGAGTTATTCTCATTCTTCCTGTATCATACCAGTACTTTTTATACCTATAATTTCATAATATGTCATCTATGCCTCTAATGTAAACCCTACATCCATAATATTCCCTTCGTTTTCAGTCATTGATGTATCTCTTCCTTAAGCATTTTGGGTTTATTTATCGACCTCTTTTCCCTACTGTCGTATGTTTCTTAACCAAGGCCATTTGGTTAAGAGGCTTGAATTGACGTCCAAGCCTTGCTAATGAGATTATATATGTCATAGTGACACTCACCCTTCTGCTTGTTGATTTGCTCCTTCCTTAAGATGTGCTTCTTTCCACTTTCTTCAAGTCTTATTACTTATTATACAATGCTTTCCCTTCTCACGGCTTGAGACATGTCAACTATGTCCCGATATTTCTCGTGATCCGTATTTACAAACCTTGATTCTTATAGTCTTCTATTTCTGAATTTTGATATGCTCCTGGCCATCTTTATCCTAACCGTGACAATTCTCTCATACCAATCATTTGCAAACATACCATTCATACCTTTGGTAGCGGTAAACACGCCTAGTGAGGGAGATTTGATAAACGAGCAAGCCTTGTAGTGGCAGGACATAGTACAGAATATCCCTTCATTATCGGGCCAAAAAGGGGAGTCGTAGACTCCAATTGCAGCACAACATCAAATCTCAGGACATAATGGATAGGGTATGGCTATCCATAGTGGGCAATGCATGCAATATAATTTGGAATGAAAACTGAGGGCCTTCTAATGGGGCCAGAACATCGAGCAAAGCCCAGTATGTTAAAATGAGATTGATGGGGTATTGGTTATAGGGTCAAAGTGAACCCAAGCAATGACTGAAAGAGTAAACAAGATGCGAGTACGTATGAGAAATTCCTAAAGCTGGCAAAATAGTTGGGTCGATTAAATAAGAGACTATTAAAGTTCCAAGTGGTGGATAAAGCATTATGTAAGGTATCATCATAAGGGGTATCAAAGGTTCAAGGTCAGGGAAACTAAGTCAAGGAACGTTGGGCCCTATGAAGTCATTGACATGTTAACTCAGCAGCTTACAGGCTGGATTTACCATCTGAACGCTAGCATGTGCATATTCCAGATTTTACAGCTCAGAAGGTATGTGTTAAACTCAAGTCAAACCATTTTGATAGAACCTATAGAAACTGCTGAAAACTTACCTTACGAGGAGCATTCCATGCATGTATTGGATCATGAAGTTAATTAATCTTGCAGTTAAAGCATCACCCTAGTCAAATCCTATGAGTTTGTCATACCTCAACAAGAGCCACATGGAAATGCTTGATGTGAGATAAATCTAAGAGCTCTTCTATATTTAAAAGTTTCGAGGACGAAACTTATTTTAAGGGGGGAAGACTGTCATAACCTGAAAGTAATCCATTAATTACCTTAGTTAATCTTAAAGTTAAGAAAATTGAGCACCACATTTCAATTCAACACTTGAAATATTTACGTGATTGCAGGTTGAGACGACAAAGTGGTCTCGAAATAAGACTTAATTATGCTTTGTACAAAATCATTCATAACGTGTGAATAAATTAATAAATAAGAATAATTAATTAATTAATTAAATTAGCCCACGAACAAAAATGGGCCCAAAAAAATTAATTTTTCATGAAACAAATTTAGCTACGGAAAAAAAAAACCAACAACAATTGAGATAGATGAGGTAGAATAAATACAAAGAATATATTAGTCAATATAGGCTAGTCTTATAATCTTCTAACAAAGTTAGAAAGACCCTAAAAATAATTCAAATATTAACCCTAAACAATTATAAGCTAGAAAAGAAATTTTGTTGTTGCAAAATATATATACATATATTATAAAAAATATATATATATAGCTAGATTTTTGAAAGGGAGAGAAATTAAAGTTTTTGAAAAAGATAAAAATAAAATCTATCTAAATTCCCATCCTTCCCCAAATGCACCGACTCTGCTCCCCACGCCTCCTCTTCCTCCTCACGTCGGCAGCCACCATGTCGCCAACAATTGCCACACCACTGCATCACGGGCAACCACATCACTCTAACATCTGGCTATGCTACCACCCCCTCTTTCCCCCTTTTTCTTGAGTTGTTTTGGGTATTTGCAAGGTGAGTTCTAAGAATTCATTTAGTTATTTTCATTATTTAATGCTTGATTTAGTTGGGAATTATGTTTATTAACATTCTATAAAGATAGTTTGGTGCAAATTTGAAGGTTTCAATAATGAATTTTGGTGATTGGAACATATGGGTGTTATGGGTACTCATGGAAAAAGAAGGTTTAGAATTCGCGTTGTGTTGTGGTGAATTTAATGAAATTGAAGATTGTTGTATGAATATGAAATCTTGGCCATTAAAGGGTTGAAGAGGAAGAACAGAGACTCGTGTATTTGAATTGGAAGATGAGAATGAAAAATGGCAGAGTTGGATTCTCGAATTTGAGCAGAATTCGTTCCACTGTTCTAATTTCTGGGAATTATCAAGATGTCCAAAATTCTGAAAAATTTATTGTAGGTTGTATGTAATATTTGGGATTTTTCTGTAGAATTTCATGAATTGTGGAGTTTATCCTACGAGATATGAATTTGTAAAGAAAACTGCCTTGTTTCGGTATGTAAATTTGGCCGCTGATTCAAATTCTGTGAAGGCTACGGTTGAAGGAAAATTGTGAAATTTGTACTGTCAATTAATCATAATATTTGGAAATTTCCTGTAAAGTTTCATGAATTTTGGAGATGTATTTTGTAAATTATGAATTTCTAAGCGAAATGATTATTTTAAAAGAAAGTTGAAGTTGATAATTGAAGTTTGGGCTACTAGAGATGGAGTGAATTTAAGGTGAGAATGATAATTTTGGGGGTTTGATGGCTAGTTACAATTGTGGGTGTTTAAGAAAGACTGAGTTTGGGTGGAGATTGTGAAATAAATGTACATAAATTAAATTACATTGCAAGTTTAAAGGATTTTGTGAATTTTGGAGAGGCATTAAAGATTGTATGTGCATTTTGAGTTTTGCGAAGAAGTAAGGTTGTATGTGTGGAGTAGAGTGATTGCCAATTTGCCGTGAAATTTATTTACACTAATACCCTTTTCATTTGATTCCGAAAACTTATACAGCATTGGTAATAGAGCTAAACCTATAAACCAATCTAGCTAGCTTAACTCTTTCTTTATTAAGTTACTAATTCAACAATGAAATCAATAATAAAAATAACAAAGGCTATTTATAATTTACTAATATTAGAAAACCTATTTGGAAACAGAAGCGTGACCACTTTCGTCGTTATCAAGCCAAAACAAATCTTTACAGAAAAGAGAGAGAGAGCTTTTAAGAGATTCAGGTATGTTTACTGCCTGTACCTTTCAAAATTTTATATATTTTTGTAAATATCAAAATCTTATAATATACAATTATTTAATGAACAATTTTCAAGTATTGTTTTGCCACATAATCAAGTGGACCCACTAGTTATTAGTCATTAGGACTTATGCCCCTCAATTCACCCGCACGACCTCAAGTCAGGTTATTCGATCGGCCTGGTAGGTGTACTCCTATTCAATGATCGCAATACATATATGAGCTCATCAATTTGGGTTCTACTTTCAGATAATAATCGGCAACAGTTTTATTATGATTCTCTCTCTCCCTGGTTTCGAACTAAAATGAATTGAAATGTGAGCACGCTCACTGAAAAATGAATTTATTTTCTTTACAATATATGGGTAAACGTATTGAGTTTCAACTTATTGTGCGAATGTTTTTTAGTTTATGTTTTTAGGTAAATAAATAGTAGAGTGCTTACATGTTCAGCACCAGGGAGTTAAGGAACGTTCAGTGAAGTCTATATGAGCTCACAGTGATATTTCAGGAAGTCAAAAGTCATTAGAACATAATTTTAGGGGTCGTAGAATTTCATTGAGCTTGATATGTTCAAATTATGTACTGTGTGGCAGCTAGGTAAGCTAAAGTGTGCAATAATGCTTATGTTAAGTAAGTTCCTTAAGCCTTATCCCTTCTGGGATGACGGTAACGCCTTAACCATATTCTCCTAGACTATTAGCGACTAAAATATCAATGATTAAGGTTAATCAGGTGATTACAAGTTGGGGCGTTACAAGCTCTTTTGAAAAGGCAAATGAAACAGCCTTTGCAAAAAGGGTTGTTTGAGGCCAAACAGCTGTTTCAAATAGATGTTTACTAAACACCTGCTTAGTTGTTTGATGTGGACAAAATAGCTAAAACATCCCAAACAGCTCTTTTTCCCCCACAAGTTATTATTTCCAAACTCCTTTGTTGTCAATAGAATTTACAGAATCCTTACCAATCTTACCAATGCCCAGTATGTTACCTCGACCATTGCCTCCAGAGGTCACTTTACCTGATTTTTGTTTTTCAAAACTCAATAAGCATTGAGGCATCTCCAGTTATATGTCTTGAGCACCCACTGTCTAAGTACTAGATATTGTTATTTGATTTTAGACACACTTGCAAAAACAAAATTCAAACATTCCTGCATTCTTTGGTAGTAGGGTTTGGACGAAGATGACCAATGTCCAGCTCTGAGAACATTGACCCTTTGAGAACCCAAACTTGTATGATTGTTGGGTAATAGATCTCTTTTCCATTGAACTTTCTATGGTGCTTGTGACCTTTACTAGGATTAGAATGACTTGGATACGCATGATCAAAGTAGCGATGGTTTGTTAAACAGTGTAACTTTGGTAATTGTGACCAAGGTTACTGGTTTTGGAACAAGATCTACTTTGCGATTTCTTGTGTGATGTCAATTTTAATAAATAAATTCTTGTATAACCTTTTCTTATTATTTGGGTTAAGTTGAAGGCTTTCCTTATTAAAAGATATATATTGGGATCTAAGTAATTTGCCTAAATTTTGTTGATGCTTGCTTTCAAGAAACACTTGTGAGAATCATCACACTTATTTTGAAAAATGTTTTTCTCATTCTTAAGGTCATTGTTTTTACTGTGTATATTTTCATAAGATCTCTACAAGTTCTCATTTTCCTTTTTTAAGAACTTGGTTTCTTTTACAAGGGCCTTGATGGCAAATATTATGATCATGCTCATATTTACCACAGTTTAATAGACCTTGAGCTAGATACACTTTTGTGAAAGTAAGGGGATATTCCAACGTTATCTCCTCATGATGAGGATGGTTCCTCAAATTCCCAAGATCAAAGATAATAAAGGAAACAGTCACACCAAAGGATGCTTCTCTTGGGTCAAATCTCAATTAATCGATAAGATTATAAGGTTTATGTCGAAGGTAAGATACTAATGATAGTTTATTTATTTTCTACCAAATTCCTCTTCTAAAATCTCTTGGCCACCAGACAACAATCCTAAAGGAAAGACTTTACTCACTACCCTTAATTAAAGAGATAAAGATGTAGAGATTATAGTGAGAGAAAATGACCATTTATCTTTCCATTCATAATTCAACTCAACCTAAGTTTATATGGAGGATATGAGGTCCATAAATATCCAAAATAGAGGGATTAGCTGTTAAAATAGTGGGGTAAGTGTACCAATAGGGTGATTGCAAATTATCTTAGGAAAATAAATCAAATTACTCAGATAATTACAACCAAGGTTAGATGTATTTTTCCAGGATCCTTTCCCCTCCTTCTAGAAGGTTTTAGAAGGCTCTACACTTCTAAGGGAAACCCCACCACATGGAAAATCTCTCTTTGTATATGAAATATCACCCTATGCTAATTAATCTCAAGGACAGCAGCTGCATCTTCCTTAATTAAGGCCACATTCATGATTGTTCCAAAATTAAAATTTCGCGCATACTCCACAATCTTTGAGAATTATAAAAACTTGGGCTCACTTCGTTTGGGCTTAGTTAGGTGGGATTTTAACTTGACCCAACTCCAGCAAGTTTTATGATAAAAAAAACTGACATTGTGTACATTAGGGTTTTCATCACTTTGGGGAATTAAATGCAACCTAACTCGGGATTTTATTATGTCATCTTAAAGTTAACTCTCTAAGATTCCCAACAAAGTATAGAGTTCCCGAATTGGATGTCGATTGGTTGGTGAGAACCCAAGTTAAAACTGGGTGAAATGTTGGAGCAGTGACCAAGGAAAGTTGGGTTGGACTTTAGTGTGGATGAGGGTGTAGCCAGAAGTTGGCTTGGAGCTTGGTATGCATCACTTCAGTAGGTTTTTCGATTAAAAAATACATTGTTTTTTTGGGGTTTCAATCATTTTAGAGAATTAAAATGCAACCTAACTCAGGATTTTATTATATCATCCTAAAGTAAATGCTCTAAGCTTCCCAAGAAAGTATAGATTGCCCCAATTGGATGTCGATTGGTTGGTGAGAAGTCTAATCAAAACCTGGTGAAATGCAAGTGGTGACCAAGCAAAGTTGCCTTGGACTTTGGTGTGAATGAGGGTATATGCATCAGCCTCCCTCTCTTGAGAGGGATTTGCCCTCAAACCCTCAAAGTTGTCCTCCACATAAGGAGCGAAGTCACCCACATTGATAATGGAGCTCGCATGCATGTCTTCCGGTGACTTTAACTTACAGGGATTCTTTTCGATCCTTTCAAGCACCTTGAAAGGGCCTTCTACTCGAGCCATGAGTTTGTTTTGCCTTCAAAGGGAGAGTCAGATGTAGCATAAGTAGGAGCTTGATTATAAACAAACTTGGCATGAGGAAGTTTCAAATCCTATTCTTTGAGGTTCTTGCTCACAAATCCCCTAAGGAGGGTAGATAGTGTCCGGTTGGTAACCTCCATTTGTCCATCGGTTTGAGGGTGACAAGTAGTGCTGAATAAGAGTTTGGTTCCCAACAATCTCCATAAACACCTCTAAAAATTAGAAAGGAATTTATTTGTCTCCATCGGAGACAATACTCCTTAGCACACCTTGTAGCTTGTTGTGCTTGAAAAGAAACCCATCTTGCAAGGTATAGGAGTCATGATCCTTGGGGCTTGCAACAATTCCTTGGAAATCTTCATATTTCTTGTAAAGTTCTTGGAAGGTGTAAAATCGTAAGATTTTGGCCTTTAGAGGAGATAGGAAAGCGTATCTTCTTGAAAGTGCATCAGCCACCACATTTTCCTTGCCATTTTTGTGCTTGTAAGTGAAATAAAATGATTGGAGAAATTCCACCCACTTGGCATGCCTTGAATTGAGCTTGGCTCTCCCCTTAATGAAAGACAATGCCTTAAGATTCGAATGTATCACAAAGGGCTTTAGCTTAAGATAGTGACTCCAATGGGTAAGAGCCCAAATGATGGCATAAAACTCTTTATCATAAGTGGAGTAGTTGAGTTTGGGGCCACTCAACTCCTCACTAAAGTAGACCAAGGGCTGTTTAGCCTAGGTGATGATCGCCTTAATGCCAACGCCGCTAGCATCACATTCAACTTTAAAAGGAGATCAAAGTTAGAAAGAGCCAAGATAGGAGCCTAACATAGCATTTCCCTTATTGTTTCAAAGGCCCTTTGGGTAGCCCTTGCCCATTCAAAGCTTCCCTTCTTCATGCATTCTATTAAGGGAGCCATAATGGAGCTAAAGTTTTTGACGAATCGGCAATAGAAATAGACTAATCCATGGAAGCTTCAAACTTTCGTGATAGAGGTGATAGTAGGTCAATTCTTGATAGCCTCAACCTTAGACTCATCAACTTGAATTCCTTTATCAAACACACATGGCCAAGAAAGATAACTTGAGTGAATAATTCAACACTTCTCAAACTTGGCATAATTTTTGTTGCCTCAACATTTGGAACACTTGGGAGAGGTGTTCTACATAAGATGCCTCATCATGACTATACACTAAGATATTATCAAAATCCACCATAACAAACTTCCCAATGTCTTAATACCTCATTCATAAGCCTTACAAAAGTACTAGGACCATTAGATAGACCAAAAGGCATCACAAGTGACTCATATAACCCATACTTGGTCTTAAAAGCGATTTTTCATTCATCTCCTTTTTCATCCTAATTTGGTGATAGCCACTCCAGAGATCAATTTTAGAAAAGACCTTGGAACCATGTAACTAATCAAGCATATCATCCAATCGAGGAACAAAAAATCCGTACTTGATGGTGATGTTATTTATGGCCCTAGAATTAACACATATATGCTAAATCTCATCTTTGCTAGGCACTAATAGAACCGGAACCGAGCAAGGACTTAAGCTCTCTCTAATGTACCCATGGTCTAGCAACTCTTGGACTTGTCTTTGTAGTTCTTTTGACTCACTAAGATTGCATTGATGGGCCAGGTTGTTTGGCAAAGGAGCACTCTGTAGGAGATCAATTTGATGCCCAATTCCTCTTAAAGGACGGAGCCCGAGGGTAAATCATTAGGAAATACATCTATAAACTCTTTTAAGAGTGATTGAGCTAGGGGATGCATGGGCTTCACTCCCTCGCATGTGTTTATTTCTACCATAAGTAAAATAAAGGCTTGCTCTTACTAATGGCTCTTTCCACCTGTGTTTCACTCATAAATAAGCTTTTCTAACTTCCCTTTCTTGGTGTAGATTTAAGGGGTTTAGGTGGAGGTAGCAGTGTCAAAGTAAGATTGCGACCCTTATGTTGAATGCATATGTATTAGCATACCCATTATGAATCATATGATTATCAAACAACCAAGGCCTACCTAGTAATAAATGACATGCATACATAGGAAGGACATCATATAGTACCTCACCACAATATGGACCTACCAAAAATGCATAAGAGCTTACTTGAAATGATCATCTCGCTTCCTTGCTTCAGCCATTGGAGAGAATAAAGGGTGGGATGCACCTTGGTGGGTAATTAAAGCTTGTCAATGATTGATATGGAAGCTATATTAGTACAACTTCCTCCATCGATAATAAGCTCACACCCCTACCTCCAATAGTACATCGGGTATGAAAGATTTCCTCCCTTTGGCTTGGTTTATAAGGAGTCCCTTGGGCATGTAGTGCTCTTCAAATTACCAAGAGTTCAGTCACATCCAGAGTTATTAAAGTTTGATCCTCATCCTCGACTTTCTCCTCACAAGTTACTTCCTCAATAGGTTAAATTCCTTCGACTTCTCTAATGGGGAGAGTTCACTGGTTGGGACAATCTACTTGGAAGTGTTCATAACCATAGCATTTGAAACACTTTTTACCCTCCAATCTCTTCGGTGGTTCACTAGCAATCCGGGTACCCTTGCAAGGGCTTTGATGGGAGGGTTAACTTTGTTGTGGGAGGACCAACCCTTCGGGGTACTTTGAGGGCGAATAGAGGGAGTGGTTTGAAAGGGCTTTCGACCCTTAAGTTGCTTCTCAACTTTGATAGCAAGGTACCACACATCATCAAAGTACAGATAAGGTTGTAGATCCACCTTGTTAGCAATACTAGGAGACAACCCCTTGAGGAATCCAGCAATGTTGAGTTTGGGTTCTTCATCCAAGCCAACCATCATTTGGAGTTATTTAAACTCCCTAATATACTCTTCTACCTTTAGATTCTCTTCGTTAAGAGAGGTAATCTTGAGGTAGAATTCTTTTTTGTAAGAAGGGGTAGGAATTTCTTATCCCTTTGCTTTTTAAGGTTGGACTAAGTTTTGATTTTGAATTTTGCTTTTCTAGCCCTACTCTTATTTAAGTGTTCATACCATAATGAAACATACCCCTTCAATTTAAGAATTGATAGCTTTAAGGACTTTTCATTATTATAATCTTTGAGTTCAAAGATCCTAAAAAGGGTTTGAACCCAATTAAGATAGCTTTTTAGGTTAAGATTACCATCAAATTCTAGAGCCTCAACTTTAAGATCTCCCGGCTCATCCCTTGGATGTATTGTTCTTCTAAGCCCTCCTTTCTTATCATCAAAGTGTTCATGAGAGGAAGATTATGCGAATGAATTCAATAGGGCTAACATCATAGCCTTATTGGTAAGGGTTTCATTGTGTGGATCGCTTCACTTGTTCAACCTCTTGACTGAACTTTCTCACTTACTCTTGAAACTCTACAAGAGCCCTAATTATCTCATAGGCTTGCTCAGGAGGAATGCTCTTGGAATGAGAAGAAGCTCCTTCACCAATCATGGTAGGCATTTATAAGGTGTAAAAAAGGAGACAAGGATGGAAATGGGGGAAGCACAGACATGCTAGAGGTGGGATGCACAAAAAAATAGTGACAATGAGGGGGCACGGTCGTGCTCTATGTACGGGATGGTCGCACCTAATCTCTGGAACAAGAATGGGAGTGCAGGAAAGGTGGCACAGTTTTGCCAAGCAGCACGGGTAAGCCATGTCAAAGCTCTGCTTAGGTATTTTTTGACAGGTTTTTTGTGAAGGCTTTTTGTGAAATTTTAGGGATGTGCTTGGCTTAGGGATTGTGTTTGGGATATAATTAGGGTTATTTGTGGACCCATAAGGGTTGATGAAGGGAGGTAAATGAAGGAAAACTTTGAAGAGCTAAGGTGCAGATTTTTTAGGTGAAAATAAAAAGCAAGTGAGATGTTTGAGTTAATAACCACCCAAAATAAGTTCTATCTCTGATACCAAATTGATGAAGATGGTTCCTCAAACTCCCAAGATTAAAGATAAGATGGAAAATAATCATACCAACGGATGCTTCTATTGGGTCGAATCTTAATCAATCAATATGATTTTGCGATTTATGCCTAAGTTATGATCCTAGTGATAATTTATTTACTTTCCATTAAAATCCACTTCTAAAGGCTCTTACCTAGAAAAGGAAAATCCTAAAGGAAAGACTCTACTCACTACACTTGATTACAGAGATAAAGATGTAGAGATTTTAGTGAGAGAAAATGGTCATTTCCCTTTCCATTCAAAATTCAACTCAGGTTAAGTTTACATAGAGCCAGTGGGCTCTATAAATACCCAAAATAGGGGGATTAACTATTACTGTAGTCAGGGCAAGTGTACCAATATGGGGATTACAAATTATCTTAGGAAAATAAATCAAATTACTAAGATAATTACAACCAAGGTGAGCTGTACTTTTTCATGGTTCTTCCCCTCATTCTAGAAGGTTTCTTGAAGGCTTCACACCTCCAATGGGGACCCCACCACTTGATAAATCTTCCTTGGTATGTGTAGAATGACTGTATGCCAATCAATCTTAAGATAGCAGATGTATACTTCTCAATTAAGGCCAAATTTCAAATTACTTCAAAACTAGAATTTTTTGCATGCTCCACATATTCAGGCCATTTCTCCTAATATTAGGAACCAATATCAAATTTTAGCTCATGGGGATAAAATAAACATCTAGGGAGATAGAAAAACCTGGGCTCGCTTTATTTGGGCTTCTTCAGGTAGGATTTTAACTACACCCAACTTTAGCAAGATTTCTAATAAAAAAACATACACTATGTATGTTGGGGCTTTCCTCACTTTACGGAATTAAAATGCAACCTAACTTGGGATTTTATTGCATCATCCTGAAGTTAACTCTCTAAGCCTCCCAACAGAGTATAGATCACCCCAATTGGACGCGTGATTGGTTGGTCAGAAGCTAAGTAAAAACTGGGTGAAATACAGGAGTGGTGAACAAGGAAAGTTAGTGTGGACTTTTGTGTGGATGAGAGTGTAGCCAGGAGTCGGCTTGGAGCTTGGTATGCATCACTTTAAATTACTCACTTTCTTCAGTGTTCTCTCTACCCATTGATAGAGGTTGGATATTTCTTCATCTTCCCTTTCACTTTCAGAGCTATCACTGTCACTTCATATTGTAACCATAGCTCTTTTACCTACTTTCTTGGGCTTGAATCTGGTTCTCTCATTTTTCTTTTCGATATTCGGACAATCCTTGATCATGTGACCTGGAAGTCCATAACCATAACAAGTGTGTTGGTTAGTGTCAATTTTTGAGGTAAATTTATCTATGGAGTTTCATTCGTTCCTCTTTGAGGTTGATTCCTTCCCATTTCTTTTGAATTCTAGATGCTTCTGAAACATCTTTTTGAATCCTTTGGCTATCATAGCTAATGGTTCATCTTCATCATTTTCAAACTCCTCAGCATGCATCTCAATATCATTGAGCTTTAGTGCCAGTCCCTGTTGGAGCGCCTACTCTTTAGTTTCTTCTTGCAAGAGAATTTCATGAGTTAGAAGTCTTCCAACAAGATCTTCTAACTTGAGGGTTTTTAGATCTTGTGCTTCTTCAATGATCGTGACTTTAGGTCCCTACTTGCTTCTTAGAAGACATCAGATCACTTTTCTCACCATCTCCTCATTTGTGTATGTTTTCCTAAGGACTTGAGGTTATTGATCATCTTAGTAAAGCACATATGCATGTGCTTGATGACCCCCAAGTAGCATCTTGAAGAGCTCAAATTGATGGACGTAGAGACATAATTTTGGATTGTCAAACTTGATTAGTCCCTTCATAGGTAATCACCAATGTGTCACAAACTTCTTTGGTTGTGTCACATGCAGGTACACGGGTAAATTCGTTAGAATCCAATTCACAAAATAAAATGTTCAAGGCTCTATAATTTTTGGCCGCTTTCTCAGTTTCTTCATGAGTAAATTCTGATCATAGCTTTCGAACAATTTTATGTCCTTCCTTCCCAGTAGGACAAAGTCGCGCTTGGAGATAATCTCTCAAAGCCAGTGGCGGATCTAGGATTTTCTTCAAGGGGTGTCCATCTAAAAATGCACTAAGACATATACTGTAAAAGAAAAAAGATACGATGAAATTCAATACTAAAGTAATTTATTATTACAATTGTCATTGATGATGGTCAAGCTTTGAAACCAATACATGTCATTATAATTTGATTCAAATATATCTTTATCCAAGTAACAAAGTACCTAATCATTCCAAAAAACCAAAAAGATCACACATTTGGTTGCAGAGTCTAGTCTTATGATTATTCAAAAAAGTATCGTAGTGGAGTTAATTATACATTTATTTGAAGAAAAAGGCCGCAAAGATTATGTTTAAAACTAAAAATGTTGTAGATTCTAATCTATAGATCACAATCAAACATCTAATTGACAGATCTCACACATTAGGGAAAAAAAAAGATTGAACAATTAAAGTTTAGAAAAATAAAAAATCAATTTACATGATTAAACTTGACAAAAACACATATTTAATCTCAAAAATCAGATAAATACTGAAATGTTAGAGAAATCAGAAACTCACTATAAAACTCACAATTAAACTTGACAAAGCACATAATTACTAAAACAATAAAATAAAAGAAAGCCAAAGTGGATCAATTTTAAAGACAATCAAGTGAGCAATGTACTACAAAATCAACCACCAACTTCAACAATTCCATTGGAAGTTGCAAACGAACCTATTCTCGCCTCCAATTGGCCTTGCCCAAGGCCAACACCTTTACCTCCAATCCTTGGCCACGCAGTGTAGTTGAGCTAATGGCTCTCACATCCTCTCTCTCTTTGAAGACCTTTTCTACTCCTTTGGTGCTTCTGAGTTTGGGAATTAAAAAAATGAAGATTGTTGATGCCAACTAAAAAGTTCTTTGAAGATAGAGAGAGAAAGGGGTGATTGAGTGATTCATACAGTGAAAGAGGAGCTTAAAGCCTTTAGATGATGTAAGCACTAGTGAGTGAGAGATAGAGAGACACAATTAAGATTTCTTTTTTTAAAAAAAAAATATGCTTTTAGTATCTTACAACTAGAGCTGGGAAAAGCTTACCCAACACGATTACCGATCCGAAACTGACACGGAGTTTAGTGGGATTGGTATATAGTTTCAACTCGTTTAATTAAATGGGTTGACATGTTTGGGTTAGGTTCAAGTTGAGATTCTCAACACGAAAAAGTAGCTATTTAACCCGTTTAATTAAATAGGTTAATAAGTCAACTCATTTTCCCATTTGATATTTATCGGTTTACCTTCTTATTATATAGTTAAGAATGCAAAATTTTAAAAATTGTGAATTATGATGAATTGGGGGGGTTCAGAGAGTAATTGTTTAATGTAACATGTAAGTTTAATTTTTAACACTATGTAATTATGTATTAGTTGAAAATGTTAACTGCATAAATGGGTAATTAGACGACTGAACACGACATGTTTATCTTAAACGGATTAAGCGGGTCAACCCATTTAAAAACTAAATGGGTACATGTCAAGGTTTTTCAACCCATTTAATAAACGGGTTAGGTTCAGGTTGAGGAATTCTCAACCCGTTAAGTTCGACACGAACATGAACCTGATCCGATCTGACCTATTACCCAGCTCTATTTATAGCTCAGCTCTACAGGACAACAAAGAAGAATCTATTTTCCACTTATACTTTTTAGGCTTTACTTATTTAGGTGTGTATGGACTTGTGTCATTTTTTATGGGTGCCCACATGTATAAAAATAGAACGGATTTAACACCTTGTAAATAAGTTTTTTGGGTTAGGGTTGTCCATGAACACCCCTAGCTCCTAAGGAGATTTGCCCATGCCCAAAGCTCATAGTTATGGTCCTTGATGAAGATCTGCATAAACTTTTCCAAGAGCAAAGTCAGAACCTCGAAACAAAGGTGGTCTAATAAAAGAATACCCTTGATCAATTTCAGCATTTCTAAAGTTTAAACCCCCCAAAAAACAATAATGATAATCCACCAAGGTCACAACCCGAAGCAAAGATTATCTAATAAGAAAAAGAGATTTTTTTGTGGATTTTTTTTAAGTAAGCTAGTAACAACGATAATCAAGAGATATATATAGGCAAAAGGTTTAAGCACCATCTAGATTAAATTCAACCCACCAAATTCCTCTCCTAAAGGCTCTTAGCTACTAAAGAAAAATTCTAAAGGGAAGACTCCACTCACCACTCTTAATTAAGGAGATAAACATGTAGAGATTTTAGTGAGAGAAAATGGTCATATGTCTTTCCATTCATAATTCAACTTAGATTAGTTTATATGGAGGTATTGGGGTCCATAAATACCTAAAATGGGGAGAGATTAGCTGTTACAATAGTGGGGCAAGTGTATCTAGGGAAATCACAAATTATCTTAGAAAAATAAATCAAACTACTAAGATAATTATAATCGTGATGAGTTGTACTTTTTCAAAATTCTTCCCCTTCCATCTAGGAGGCTTTTAGAAGGCTCTACACCTCCAATGGGGGTCCTGCTACTTGGAAAATCTTTCTTGGTATGTGTAAAATCACCACATGCTAATTAATATCAAAGATAACAACCGTATCCTCATCAATTAAAGCCAAGTTTCAGTTTAGCCTAAAACTAAAATTTTGTGTACACTCCATATATTTGGTCATTTCTCCCAATATTGAAATCCAATGCCTAATTTTGGCTTATAAAGACAAAATAAGCATCTTAAGGAATCATAGAGCCTTAGACTTGCTTTGTTTGGGTTTCGTTAGGTAGGATATTAACTTGATCTAATTCAGCAAGTTTTTCGATAAAAATCAGCAATATATGAGTTGGGCTTTTTATCATTTTAGGGGATCAAAATGCAACCTAACTCAGGATTTATTACATGATACTAAATTAACTCCCTAAGCTTCTGAAAGAAGCATAGATTGCCCCAATTGGACATCGATAGGGCAGTGAGAAGCCAAGTTGAAATTGAGTGATATGCTAGAACGACGACCAACTTGACTAAGGAAAGTTGACCTGAGTTTTAGTGTGGATTAGGGCATAGCCAAGAGTTGGCTTAGGGCTTGGTATCATCACTTAGACCTCGTAAACTAGATGAAATAGAATAAATAAATTATTTCATCCTAAACTAATTTATTGTAATGTTGCAAACCAAACTTGTCCTTAACACTTTATGCATCAAACTCCCTTCTTTGAAAGGATTTGCCCACAAATCCTTGTGATTGGAACCCACGGATACCAATCTTGAAAACTTATTGTACCCCTTGAGAAAATTCATTGCGCTAAGAGTGCCACCCTTCTTGAACACATAGGAGTTGTTGAAGCCTTTAGGGGATACTCTAATGGGATGAACAATCCTTCCAATATCCATGAGACTATTGAAAGTCTTAATATAATCATTATAACTTAAAACAAGAGAGATTTCCTTATTATTCACAAGCTTGACTTGTGGAGACTCACTTTTAAGGGCAAAGCAGTTGAATGATCTTTGTGCTAACAAGAGTGAGTATTTCACATTTGGTTTGGAAGTGCAAATGATTTCATTGTGGAGCTTTAATTTTTGTGGGGTTGAAGGTTGAGGGAAATTTAGGAGATTGAGATTGAGAGTTTGGGCTTAGAAGTGAGGTCTCAATGAAAGACAATCTTGGAGCCAAATTTCATGATCTCCCAAAAACTAGATACCAAGTTTCCATGGGAAACACATCATAGATAGCCTCGTTCCTCAATTTGCTCATTGAAAATGAAGTAGAGCTTCCTTAGTGATATTCACCTCAATTCCAAAATTGGGACAATAGAGAGCATAAGAGTGAGATTGAGGGACAATTGGTCGTACAACTTCCAAGTTGGACTTTAATTTAACTTCTTTCTCTTCAAGATCCAAAAGGATCTCATTTTCTTGCTTGACCTCTTCTTGACCCACACTAGGCTCCTCTTCTTTTTGAATTTGAACTTGAACCTTCGTAATTTATTCAAAGGAAGGAACTAGTGTAGAATCCATTTAAATGGGAGCATTAAGGGAACTCTCATCCTTGGCCAAACTTTTTCTTTCTCTTTTCTCATTGAAAACCAATGTAAGCTCATCTCCTTACTGGAGCTTGATCTCTTTGCAAGTAGCAATGAGTCTTTCTTTCGTGAGTTCTTCGTTAAGGAGTATATCTCAGTAGAATCTCACACCCATGTATGATTTGAGCCAACTCCAAGCCTTGATTCTAGGCTTGCGTCGAAGAGTTCTCTATCTCCTAAGTTCTCTATCTCCTAAGCCATTTGAACCAATATTATGCATAACCTTGGAGTTTTTGAGTAGCTATGATGAAGCTCTCTTCACCCGAGCATCCTTTTGCCTCAAAAGAGTCTTCAAGTATTTGAATTCATCTCAAATAGATGGTAGGATCTAAACTAATACCATCAAAGTGAGGAGGCTCTTTCATGGCTTTTTTCATATGAGTCATTTGCTCACTAAGCTTCCTTACTTGAGCTTGAAGCTCAACAATGATCCTATCTATCTTATGGGGTTGATCAAGAGGAATGTTCTTGGAGTGAGAATCATCTCCCTCATTGATCATAGCTGGGTAGTAATTATAAGATGAGAAGAAGGGAAAATGATGGAAACAAGAGAAGCACGGACATGCTAGAAGTGGCACAGACAAGACAACAGTGGAAAACAAGAAGGCACTATCGTGCTTTGTGGCACGAGGTGGTTGTGCCAAATTTCTGGGTCAAAATTTCAAAGTGCAGGATATCAACATGGGTGTGCCAAGTGGCATGGGATGGTTGTGCCAAATTTTTATTTTTGTGTTTTTGATGGTTTTGGGTTCTTATTATGAAGTTTAAAGTGGTGTTTAGGTTAGGGATTCTATTTAGACTATAATTAGGGCTCTTCGTGGACTCATGAGGATTGATAAAGATAGGTAAATGAAGAAAATTTTGAAGAGCTAAAGTGTGGAACTTTGGGATGAAAACGAAAAGGTGGTGAGATGTTTGAATTAACTAAGGTTTGGATTCAATAACCATAAAAAAGAAGCTCCAGCTCTGATACCATTTGATGTGGAACGGAATCCTCAAGCTCCCAAGATCATAGACAGTAAGGAAATTAAACATTATAAATGATGCTTCTTTTGGATTCAATATCAAATAATCAATAAGATTGTTAGTTTTGACCCAAGATTGAGGAAGAAAGTCCAAAAGCTTGAAGAATATCAACCAACTACTCACAAATCCCCAAAAATCAACAATGATAGTCCAACAAGGTCACAACCCAAAGCAAAGATTATCCATCAAGCAAAAGAGATCTTTTTTTTTTATGGATTTTATTTGAGTAAACTAGTAACAACAATAATCAAGAGATATATCTAGGCTAAAGGTTAAAGTACCACCTAGATTGAATTTAACTCACCAAATTTCTATTCTAAAGGCTCTTAGCCACTAAAGAAAAATTCTAAAGGGAAGACTCTACTCACCACCCTTGATTAAAGAGATAAAGAAGTAGAGATTTTAGTGAGAGAAAATGGTCATATGCCTTTCCATTCATAATTCAACTGTAGATTGGTTTACATGGAGGTATCTGGGTCTATAAATACCCAAAATTAAGGGGTTAGCTGTTACAATATCGAGGCAAGCATACCAATAGATGAATTACAAATTATTTTAGGAAAATAAATCAAATTACTAAGATAATTACAACCAAGGTGCGTTGTATCGATGAGTTGTATCTTTCCAGGATTCTTTGCCTCCTTCTAGGAGGCTTCTAGGAGGCTCTACAACTTCAATGGGGTCCCACCACTCGGAAATCTTCCTTGATATGTGTAAAATCATACTGTGCTAATTAATCTCAAATATAACAACTGTATCCTCCTCAATTAAAGTCAAATTTCAATTTAGTTCAAAAGTAAAATTTTGTACACACTCCACATATTTGGGTCATTTATCCCAATATTGAAATCCAATGCCTAATTTTAGCTTATGTGGAGAAAATAGATATCTTAAGGAAACATAAAAACTTAGGCTTGTTTTGTTTAGACTTCGTTAGGTAGGATATTCACTTGACCTAAATCCTGTAAGTTTTTCGATAAAAACCAGCACTTATGAATTGGGTTTTATCATTTTAGGGATCAAAAATGCAACCTAATTCAGGATTTTATTGATACTAGAGTTAACTCACTAAGCTTCCCAAAGAAGCATAGATCGCCCCAAGTGGACATCGATAGGGTGGCAAGAAGTCAAGTGAAAACCGAGTGATAAGTTAGAACAGTGACCAACTTAACCAAGCTTGGGCTTTGGTGTAGAAGAGGGGAGTATCCAAGAGTTGGCTTGGGGCTTGGTATGCATCACTTGGGCCTCGTAAAGTAGATGAAATTAAATAAACCACTTATTTTATCCTAAACTCATTTATTGCAAAGTTGCAAACCAAACCCGCCCTTGATGCTTTATGTATCAGGATTTAATCACCTCGACTTCTTGTTCACTTAATAGGCACACACTAATGACTTTGGCTTGACACACTGTCTAGTGTTCCAAGCTTACTTGAGTAAGGAACCTCAGCTAGCACTCTCACTACCTAGCTACCTAAGTAAGTTCTCCGACTTACTTGTTACAATTCTCCCTTACAAATAATCAAATAAACAATAATTACACAAGAAAGTATTAAAGATGATTACACTTGAGCTCCTTTTAAGATATAATTGTTTCTTGTGTCCCACCATATGCTTTAGCTATAGCTTTTACAGATTTAAATACTTCTTAATCGTTGGAGCAGTACTTGCCAATTCTTTGATGTATTATGTCCAGAATGTCTCTTATTCAAACCTTGATGTTTCCAAAATAGGCCCTTGATTGACCAAAATAATGGATCTTAATTGTCAAGAGAATGATCTGATCTCTAAATATCTCACTGAAATCAGCCAAAATCATTTACAAATGAACTCTAGATTGATTTAATACAACTTTCCTAAACAGAATCAAATAAAATCTTTACAGGATCTTGGATGTTAAGTAGGGATATGTTGTATTACAAAAATATAAGCCATTCAGATGTGAATGAGAAATTCTTTCCAAAGCAATATATCTCAAGAATAAAATAATATAGCATATAAATAATTTTTCCCAACAAGCATTCTGCTCATACCGAAATTAGAGATTCTGACTTTGACATTGGATTCTTGCAGAGACAAAATGAGTTAGCATAATATAATTCAATATACTTGAGTTGAGCTTTTGTCTTTCACTTAAAACATCCAATGTCTTTGAGTTGTAACATTCAAGCAGTCAATGACTTTGTCATTGACATTAAGGGAGTTTTTAATATCCACAAAGGTTTTCACGAAGCCAATGCATAACATTGGGTAATCAATTAGAAGAAGCATAGGAGGAAAAGAAGGTTGGCACCTCAGGTTGCTTCTTGAAGTCGAACTTTCTAGGGATACACCAAGGTTTTCACGAAGCCAATGCATAGCATTGGGTAATCAATTAGAAGAAGCATGGGAGGAAAAGAAGGTTGGCACCTCAGGTTGCTTCTTGAAGTCGAACTTTCTAGGGATACACCTAGTATCTGCATTACTTCCAACGAAAAGCTATAACCAGCTATGGCAAGGCCATTAAGTGAAAAGATTAGTAAAGAGCAATTTTATAGTTCCTCAACTCACCTCTTATTATACACATCTATAGTTCAAGGAAGCAGTGATCTATATCTCACCTTCCGTTCTTGAGATGATCACAAATAAGACATAGGACTAAATGTTTGGGGTGTACTAGACCCCACTAATGGAAAGATGACAAATGTTAGCCCTTTTCAATCTACCTAAGAGTAGAGAAGCCTAAGATGGTTTAGGGCCAAGAAGAATAAGGAGTGAAATAACCATTCTACCTCTTAGAAGTGAGACAATTGCTCTGACATTGGGCACCAACCCCTGGGATATAAATACCCTAGACCTACTAACTTTATAGCAAGACATCATCATTCTATGAGAATACCTCGCATCATATTTCCCAAAAAACATTGTTAAATTTTCTCTACCTTTATTCTCTCCTTCCAGGTTTCCTCCAATTAGTGATTGATGCATTCAATGCGTCTTCCTCAGGTCAAACCTAGGGTCGACCTTTTTTGCAGGTCAACACACCACCTATCTTCGAGGACTGGAGAGATCGACATCCATAAGTTCGTGCTTCCATATGTCACTCACCTAAGTTTCTCCAGAACTATTATTATCATTATTGTTGTTGTTGTTGTTGTTATTATTATATCAAGACAAACTCTTACCTTCTATTATCACATGTCACATTCTCAAAATTTGCTTATGTGACATTTATAATTAATATTTTTTCCTTTATACAAGCCTCTTAGCATAATACTTACTATAATATTAAAGAAAAAGTTCTTACACAACCAAAACATTGAAATTACGGGGCTATTAATTTAGCATATTTATGGTGCTTTTAGTATATTATCATTGTGAGATGAATGAAAAGATGAAAGAATCCAACATTAAATATGTAATGTGTATAAGAACAAACTATTTCATCATGGTTCTTTACTATAGTTCTCAAGAGGATTCAATTTATTTGACAAAAAGACAATGCACAATTTTGTAGTGTACTTTTATGTTGTTAACTATCATAATCAAGTTTCAGAAATTGGATAAAATAAGTAGGTTTAATAACTAATGGTCAATCCATTCAACACACGGGTTGCTCAATGCTAGTTAATCCTCCGTCTTATTATTAATATTACTCCTATTATTATACCTGAATTACAAAGTAGTAGAATTATTTGTTCATGAACCTTTTAAATATTTGAAGAATGCCTGTTGAAAGCATAGAAACCCAATCCAGAGATAGAAACAAGGATGGAAGTGAAATCAAAAGAGAGAATTTGAAGATGCTCCCTAATGTGAAATAGTAACCCTAGAAGTAGAGAGCCCTCTTGAGTTTTGTCCCCCCAATTCCAAATCCCCGTTTCAATTTCCTTTTCCACTTACCTCGTCGACAACAACATCACCTGCAGTAAAAAAAACTCTTTTAGGCGGGAGAACTCGTCCGCCAAAACCCACTCCTCCGTCCCTCACTCTCTTTCTCTCTCTGTATCCGACCTGCAATTTCTCTCTCTGTATTCGACAATGGCGGACAAGAAGCCAAGGGACGAGGCCATTGCTTCCGACGAGGCTGAAGATTCGCTCGAGGTTTCGCGCCGTACGCTTCGTCGGCGATGGGAACTCGCCTCTGTCCTTAATTTCTTAAGTGTACGATCCTCTCTCTCTCTCTCTCTCTCTCTCTCTCTCTCTCTCACACACACACACATTGATGGTGGTTGTAGGTGTTTGAGGCGGTAATAGGAGACGAACTGAAAATGTCAGCGGACGCGATCGAGATGGCTTTGATAAACCCAAATGCTTCACTTGCTAAGCTTCATGTCGCTCTGCTCAAGGTAACTCTCTCTCTCTCTCTCTCTCTCTCTCTCTCTCTCGTTCATTATCTTTCCTAGTGATCCATTATTACTTTCATTTGCTCGTCCAAGACAGAACAATTTTGAGACTTTTTCGGAAAATGATGATAATGACTGTGTCTGTGTTAGAGTAGGCTAACATGTACATGGCCTTTCCCGTGATGAGTTTTGGGGCCATTTCCGGAGACGCTAAAGGATAATGTATTGTCTAAAAGGTCACCGTATAAGTGATGAAGTGGTTGTAGTTGTAACTTAATCGAGGATAAAAGAGGATATTGTATACCAAAAATTTTATATTCAATTTGTTCGGACATCAGTAGAAATTTCCCCTGCCAGTTATTTCAGATTTTTGGAAAATGTTCCTGTGGGAAAGATTCAGTTTTGGGTTTAAGCAATTAAAGTTTTAAACTGTTATATTCAATGTAGGAAGCAATGGTTTTATTGGTTGATTCTTTGTCCCATGAAAACCACTATATATATGTCTGGTAACTTGCTGATGTTTTAGCTGACGAATCCATGCATTCTAAAGAGTGTGAATGGATAAAATAAGTGCGTTCTTCATTTTTGTCAACATTACTTACCCCCCCAAGGTCGACCAGGCTAATTTTTATTCTCATGTAATTTTGGTTGTTGTTTCAATTATTGATATAAAACCATCCCATCTCATCTCTAATCTATTTGCTTCCACTGAAGTTTCCCCTGTTTGTCATGTGTTTTTTGTGATCTTGTCTTCTTCTTTTAGATAGATTTAACCCCTCTTCCCTTCCTCCTCTTTTTTTTTTTTTGGGGGGGGGGGGGTTATATCTGTTCTTGTTGTCAAATATACGGCTACCTTGACAATGGGTGCATGTCTCAGTTATGGCTGTGGAAGATTAGTGCTTAACTGCTGGGGATGGGTATCCGTGTTGTTTACACCTGTGTATTTTGAATGGTCTGCTCAATTTTGTGCCATGTATTCTTTTGGTGTAACTAACTAATCCATCTATCTCATGCTTAGATGTCTCAGGATGACAGCTTGTCCTCTTTTCATATTGTAGCAGTATCTACAATCTCTTTTCTTATTGTAATCCATCATTTATCATTGAAAGTGGATATTTTTTTTAACTGTCATTTGGAGTTCATCCTGTTCACCCAAAAGGGAGGAAAAGACTATTTAGCTTATAACTTGTTGGCATCATATCTGCGACGACATTGTAGTTATATCTAGATTAAGCTTCTCATTCAAACTGAACAGACTAGTTCACAAGTGTACTTACCTTTCCCTGTGACTTTTTGGTAACATATTGTGACTAAGCTTCTCAGACAAAATGAGTACATTCATTATATTTTAGGTTTAATCTAGACTTTTTTGAGGGGTGATAAAGCTTATATTGTTGGTTAATAAGACACTTCCTGTTGCATGCTTGATTACTGTCATGCGTTCTTTTAAATTTTTCAGTGTTCTCGTGTCCAGGGAATACCACCTGTTAGTAAGAATTTGTCCAAGCCTGATGGGTGGGTGACAATCCTTTGTAAAAAGCTTGCTGAATGGTGGCCCTGGGTAAGCATGGTTAGCAAGTAAAGCCTACACCTCTTTCATTCATTGTATGGGTTTGTAAATCTTCTACATTTTGTTGGGACTGTTGTGTAGGTTGCTGAAGGAGAGCTTCCCCTGACTGCAGCAAAAGGGTGCTATATCTTGCTATTTTATTCAGGGCTTGTCCCTGTTGTTTTATTTTGATGAATTCTCATCGGTGAGGAAACTACTGTCTGTTATGCAGAGAAGAAATATCTAAATACAAAAAACTCGATCCAAGCATTCGTTTGCAAATGTTAAAGGCATTGTGTGAACTCCGAACTGAGGTGATGGATATAGTGCTAAGTTTCTGGGTTCCCCCCACCCCAAATTGTGGTGCTGTCATCTATATTTTCATTTAGGTGTGCAAAATTTCTGGCTGAGTTGTCTTGTTCTTTTTAGCAGTTTAACCTTTGTGTGTGCAGGTGTGTCTCCCATCTCTAATGTAATTCTTTTTCAGTATGGTTAAGCAGGATACCATATGAAGAAATTTCACGTTAGGGTCTGAAATTTTTAACAAATTGATCTGTTTTCTTTGCTTATAGCAAGATGATCTAGCGTCTTATATCAATGATGCACTGAAGGAAGGAAAACAGCCTTCTCATTTTAGAAAAGATAAGATTTGTGAAGATGGAACTGGAATTTCTTACTGGTATGTTGTTCTTCTCTATACATTAATTTTAAACAATTTTGAGCATAGAAGTTGTTGATCTGTTCTTTCTATTGGTAGGTATGATGGAAATTCAGTTACTGGTCATAGGCTGTACAGGGAAGTAAAGAAATCTGTCTTCAAGCCGAAGCATAAGGGAAAAGGCTGTTTGGATCCGCCAAGCACTATAGAGTGGGAGACTCTTGCAACCAATCTTGTTGAATTCCGTGAAGTTTTGGTCTGCAACAACTGTCCATGTATTGCACAAACAAATCCTAGTTCTCATTTCACACATGCTCACCATCTTCCCGTCAAATGCAGGATCAATTGTCATCTCGCAAAGTTGGGGTTGAGGCATCCGTATGTAAGACTATTGAAACTGAAGTCATTCCTGTGCTTGAACAACAGCAGAAGGTAAGCTTCTCATATTTCCTTAGTTTGCTAATGTTATTTGTCTAACATTATCCTGGTATCTGCTGATACGCTGTTTCTTCTTCGCCCCCCCCCCCAAAAAAAAATTTCAGAAGAAAGAAAGGGCTGTGAAACGACAACAAAGACAGGATGCTCTTTTGAATGGTTACCAATCCTTTGCAGTTGGAGTTACGCGTTCCTGTCGTGCTAGAAGGCCAGTCAGCTACACTTTTGGTATGCTTTGGAATCTAGTGTTCTGTAAGAGCTTTCTTGAGTTTCACAATTGACATTCCATTATATGATGAATAATTACAATTGCTATTTGAGCTGAACAGTTCTAATGGTTTTTGTTGGTTAGTAACCAGTGATATAGTATATAGCAAAACAAATAAGGAATCTTGTATGGTACTATACAAGAATAACCCATTCCTCTCTGGAGCAGAAGGCTCTTATATAGGGCTGATTTGGGATAGCTCATGTTTGTAACCTTATCCTGATTGTCGCAGAGTTTTGGTTTATCTGGATACCGAAGGCATGGGCCATGAGCACAAGTATGCTTGAGATTAAATGTCTCTAAATATAGAAATAGGTGACTAAGCATATAGAGCTAATTGGGCTTGGGCGTGCTTTAGCTGTGTTGTGCTTTATCTGGTTAGAGAGGCATGTTTCTGCTTTCTCAGAATTGTCTATTCTAGAGCTAAGCAGTGCATTTGATCATGCATGGGAAGCTGGCTTCTGTTACTTATCTGCCTTTGTATGGGTGTCCTTTGGGGAAATCTTATTCATTTGGAGTCAGGTTTTATGTGTTTCTTTTATGCTCAATGTGGTACTGAGGAGACACTATTTCTTAATCAATCTGCAGATGAGTATGACCGGGCTATAGATGAGGCCTTAAAATCGACTAGGTATGTTTTTTGTGCAGTTTAAATAAAATTTTGTACGAAGGCATTGAATGTCGCCCTAGATGTAGAATTGAGCATACTTTCCTGGTTTTTCTTTGTGGTACAATGATTGCTCTCTTTTGAAGGCTCACCAAAATCAATCATATGAAGGTTTTGGACTCATGAAACTACTGCCCTTCTTCAGGATGTTGGGGAAGTGCAACTATTTAGTACATGTACATCTTGATTGGAATCTAGGAAATCTTTGGCATGCGTTCTCATATTTGTCTTTTCATTGTAGGGGAATTTAGGACGATTTATGCTTTTTATTTGTTGTTTGTACGGCTGTAGAAAAGAAGTAATGAATTGTGGGACATTCATAACCTTTCTGTTTGAAGCCATAGAGAAGAAAAGATGAGAAGGCAGTTTCTATCCTTGTCTGACTTACAGGGAAAGGAATGGAACCGTTTTCCCCCTTTGCATGGCTCACGGAAAAATCTCTTGTGCATTATTTCTTCTACCTTTACTGTTCCTACCCTTTTCTTTTCGTTATTTTTAAATGAGCGCTTTTAATAGATTGCGTGTGTAACTATTGCTGTAACTACTGGTCTCAGCTGGTGCACTATGTCTGCGTTGAATAGGGCTATGTACATGTCCTTTCTGGGTCTAGATCTGATGGAGTCCTCACTGTGTTTTGTTTGTGGTTCTTTTTGTTGCTGTCACATGTTGGTTGATAGTGAAAATGGTTAACTATTTAATTGCTTTATGGTGATTGGATTTATTTTGGATATCAATTGTAGTTTGGATAGTGGAAGAAAGTTGGATGTGGCTGTTGTCCCCATGCTTAAAATTCAGTAGAAGTGACTAGTGAGGGAGAAGATTAGAATACTGGAATTAATTTAGGTCTTTGCTTTTGCATTAACTTCATATGCCAAACGTGCGTTATTGCTGGCATAACTACATCATTGTCAAAGAGGCTGTTAGTAAAAACTCTAGTTTCATTTGTGTCTAATGCTAGCATAGTAATGCATAAACCTTGTAAAACTTTTATCCCTTGATTGATGGAAGTTTTTGTTTTCTTTTACGAGATCTATAATCCCCTTACCCCTATTAGTTTTATGGGAAAAAAGTAAAGGATAGAAAAAGCATATAAGGTAGGTTTGCATCTGGGTTTGAGGAAGTCCTTTCATTTTAAGCTGCAATATATTTGATTAATTTTCTCTTTTATTTTTTTTTTGGTTTTTTGGAGGGGAGGGGGGGGGGGACATGTGCATGTGGTTCTCTTCAGTATTTAGATCACATGACAGCTCTTTAGTATTTAGATCACTAGATCACATGACAGCTCTTTAGTATTTAGATCACATGACAGTGATGACAAAGTTCTTCTGGTCTTGTCCTTCTGTTGCATGTTTAACCCTCTCCGGTTGCTGTGCCTCCTGTGACTTCCAACCTTGTTTAGGAGAAGGAAAGACCAAGAAGTGCAAACATACGGTAGAACTAGAAAGCATCAACAACAGCTGAAAGGCGACAATAGTACCTCTGATGAAGACTCAGAAAAGAATGCTGTCTCTGAGGAAGGATCTCCAGCTTCCACAGATGAGGAGGTAGAAGACGACAGAGAGGTTGAAGACAGTGACAAAGAAGATGATACCAAAAACAGCGACAGTTCTGGTGAAGACAACAGGGAGAAAAATGAAAGTGGGGAAGCTTATGGGAGTGAGTCTGATTCAAGTGATTCTGACCATAAAAATGCCACACCTAATGGCAAGGATGATGACAAAAATGATTCAGGCAGTAGTTCAGATGATCATCAAGAAACCAGAAATCTTGGGGCAAAGAACCGATTAAGGCAGCGACCTACACGTAACACGGCCCTTGAATCCGCTGTCCATGAGTCAGATGACAGAAGCTCTTCTGAGAATGCAAGCAGTGGTCCATCCAGTGGCAGTGGGGAAGACCCAGCGGTGGTGTCTGACTCTGAGGATGAAGTTGACAGCTGAAGATAACGCTGATTGTTGGTTTCTCTGAATTTTGGATCACAGGGAAATCTGGAGTGCATGTGCATGTAGAGTTAGCATAGACTAGTTTTCGGCATTATATATATATATTTTTTTCACCTGTCCTAATTGGAGTAGTAATTATACGTGCCCACAAACTGTTGTTTGTATCCATCAATGTGGCCTATGAGTACTAGTACTAAATGATATCAATATCCAGATCTGGAGCATGTACCTGACTCTGATCTCATCTAGTTTTGTAAATTACATGGCACCTCTCTTTTGTTGCTTCTGTCTAGTTTATGAGATCAGTCATCAATGATTAGGCTTTTTGATTGGTTTTACTCCATTTTTGTGTCTTGGAATTACTCAGAACTGCAGCTTAGACTTCCTTTGTAGCAGCTGCAACCAGCAAAGAAGGGGCAATGCAAGGGAGAAGGGAGTCTCGTATGACGAGTTACTTATAGAGAGCATCAGTCTGGAAATAGAAATAATCAGAACCTCAGATTTGAATTGACAATTTTTGGTTAAAATAGTTTCGCATATTTGTATTTTTTTATTTTTTTAATAACATATTTGTTTGTTTTATTATCATTATTTTTTTAACTTAGAGCAAGCTCACTTAAGTAATTCGAATGCTTTTCAAATAAAGATTCCGGAATATACATATTCTTGCATACGATTCTCTTTTAGAGCTTTGTATTAAAGTTATTTTCTCCTTATAAATAGTAATATACAACACGTATTTATTGTTTTAGGCCTATTAGACAGCAAGTTGATAATTTTTAGTTAGTGTTTAATATTTTGAATAAGTCAAAATACTTTTTTTTCCCCCCCAAAATTCTACTATCGTGTAAATCAACATTCAACACAACATTTGGATCAGCCTTTGCAAATTACAGATGTTAAAAATTCTTTGGCGTTTGGTCTGGTATAGCAATTAAATTGTTGTATTTATGGGACTCATGTCGGCAACAAGGTTAGGATGGCCGAGTGGTCTAAGGCCAGACTCAAGTTCCCGTCCTTTAACGATGGCTTGGTTTCAAGTCCCACTTCTGACAAATACTTATTCATGTTTTTCCCTCACCAAATGTAATTAGTCTGGCAAAAAACAAAAGGATGGGAGTCAGCATTGATATCTAGAGCGGGAAAGGAGGTTCTTCTAAAATCAGTGGTACAATCCTTAGCTACTTATGCGATGGGCATGTTTCTACTTCCTATTTCTTTGTGTAAGGATACGGAGAAATTGATGAGCCAGTTTTGGTGGGGGAGGGAAGACAAAGGTATTAGATGGATGGCATGGACTCGGATGTGTATCCCTAAAAAGTATGGGGGAATGGGTTTTAGACAACTGCATGAATTTAATTTAGCTCTTTTCGCGAAACAAGGATGGAGACTCATCCATAGGCCAAACTCGCTTTTTTCACAAGTATTTAAGGCTCGATATTTTCCAAGGTGTGCGTTCCTGTGGGCTAAGATGAGATATAACCCTAGCTTTTTATGGAGGAGTTTGATGGGTGCGAGACGGATTTTAGAAAAAGGCTACATATGGTCTATTGGTACCGGGGAGAACATAAGGGTTTGGGGAGATCAATGGCTCCCTCAGGAAGGTAGGCTGAAGGTTGAATCACCTATGCCCGTAGGGTATGAGGAGGTGAGGGTGAGGGATCTCTATAGATGGGAGGGTAATAGAAGGCAGTGGGACATAGATATCCTAAATCAGCTTTTTGTTAGGGAAGAGATGGATGAGGTACTAAGGATACCTTTACCTGATAATATGGAAAAGGACGAGATTATTTGGTGGAGGAGTAGAGATGGGATGTACACTGTCAAAGGGGGCTATTGGTTAGCATTGGAGGACCAAGTGGAGCAAGCTAAAGCGACAGAGCAAGGGACTTTTATTGGGAACCACATTTGGGGTGCTAAGGTTCCTAGAGCAATGAAAGATTTCCTATGGAGGGGGTGCAGAAATGTCATACCTTGCAGGACTAGGCTTTTCGAAAGAGGTGTAGATGTTAGTACTGCATGTGACTTGTGTGGGACTGCAGCAGAGACCCCCACTCATATCATATGGAATTGCCCTTTAGCTCAATCATTGTGGACTCATGTTTCATGTCCCTTACCTTTTATTACAGATTACTTTGTATCGTTTAAAGATTGGGTGCAAAGTGTCGTCGATACTTTACCGCAGATGGAGATGACCCAGGTGTTCATGTATGCTTGGAAACTATGGACACATTGAAACAAACGTGTCTGGCAAGGTGAAGAAAAAGGACCTCTTTTGTTGATTGCTGAAGCAGACTCTTGCATTCAAGATTTCTGGAAGGCTAATGATAGAGAAGAACCCATCAAGCAGAAGTCATGTGAACAACAGTGGCAGAAGCCGGGCATTGGGGAGTACAAAATTAACTCGGATGCGGCCATTGACAATGACTCTGGACGAACTGGCTTTGGTGCAGTCATACGCAACTCAGAGGGTCTGGTTATTGCTTGCTTCATGAAAAGCCTGAGGGGTGTGCTTGAACCAAGATCTGCCGAGGCTTTAGGCATTAAATGGGCTATCTTGTGTGCAAAGGATATAGGCTTGAACGGAGGAATTTATGAAACTGATTGTATGGATGTGGTGCGTGAACTTCAGCAAGCTTCTAGGCCATTAACTAGCTTCCAGAGGATAGTATATGATGTCAAACATGAAAGTCTATGTCTTAGTGCTTTTTCTCTTAATCATGTGAGGAGGAGTGCCAATAAGGTAGCTCATTTGCTTGCTAGAGAGGCTTTAAAAGAAGATGAGTTTAGAGCGTGGATTGAAGACTGTCCTCGCTGTGTTCTTGATCTTGTAATGTTTGAGCAAAATTAATGAAATTCGTTATTTTCCTTGAAAAATAAAAAAAAAGGTAATTAGTCCAAAACGGTTAGGACAAAGGTGAGGCACCAAAAACAAGAGGGTAGTTTTTTTTTTTCGTTTTCCATTTTCCATTTTCCTTTTTTTGTTTTGCCCAAAAATCCCAAAAGTGCAAAATCCAGAGAGGGGGAGGGGGCTTCGTCCAGTCCATCCTTCGACCAGAAACGTAGAGAGGAGAGAGAAACCAGAAAGAGAGGATTCCGTTTTCCGGCGATGGCTGATAGAGACAGAAGACGGCGTCGTATTCTCGAAAAAGGCCAGGATCGTATGGCTCTAATTTCCCGTCGCAAGAACGATCCCGATCCCACGTCTAGATCCCAACCTCTCAATGGTCAAACCTCTGGTAATTTCAAACCCCCCCTTCTCTCTCTCTCTCTCTCTCTCACTCACTCTTTTCTCACTCACTCTTTTTTGGTTTTTGTTTCGTTTCTGTTTTTCGGTATTTGGTCATGGAACATCGAGTTATTTTTGACGCAATTGGGTAATTTTGGAGCTTCTCCTAATTTGCATGATTTGAATTTCACCCAATTAATGTTGGATCCCCCCCCGGGGGTTTACAAATTTTAGGGTTCTAATTTCGTGTTTCTAGGTGATGGACAGAGATTAATATGGATAATCATCATTTCTGATAGTGGGAGTCTAGAATTTCTGGTTTATGTGATGTGGATAAGATAGTCCTTGGGGATTGTATGAGTTTCCATTATATGCTTGTGGGCACCTTCTAGGTTTTAGAGTAATTATGGTGCTGTGAGATTTTGTTGAGTTGATGATGTTTGCTTGTTTCTGGGCTATCGCTGATAGGTTATAGATGTTGTTCGGATACATGATGGTGGGGTTGTACCAGGTTGACAAATTTTATGTATATAAGCTGGTGAGGCACTCCGCCCATTGCCAATTAGTTTTGGGTTGAAACCCCACTTATATGCATAATTTGTTTGTTTAAAGCCCAATTTGTTTAATAATTTAACAGATGTTGAACTGCTTAATCTGGTTGTATCTTAGTTGAAGGTGCGAATTCTGAGCTTAAAGGAGAACTCGTGGTTATTAGATATTGTGTATTTTTATATAAGCTTTTAGCCCATTTGTGGCTTATTTCTTGTAATGTTTTGTTAGTTTTTTTTGTAAGGTATTTAGAGTTCTGTTTTAACTTGGGCACAGTTCTATTTGAACATGGGGAGTACTTTCTTTCATTTTCTTTTCTCGTGGGACATTGCCCTTGAGGTCTACACCAATTATGTGGATCTTAGTTTAGAAAAATGCCAAAATAGTGAAAATTTACTACCTTGGTATTGATCAAATAGAGGGTCTCAGTTGAACCATACTTGTTCATGTCACTTCTCATCAGTCCCATTGTGTTTGATTTATCCTGTGCGCACCCCCCCTAAAAAAAGGGCAGTTCAAAGAACTTTTGTAGTGGTTGGGAACTGAAAGACCTTTGCCTTATGCGTTGCAGTTGTGAAGTATGACATAAAATCTGTTGGTTGTGAATTGTGATCTTTGCTGCTGGATATAACAGTGCTAGGAAAGGTTTGCAGTTAGGCATTAGCTACTTCATGAGCATGACCAAAATTTTGATATATGTTAATCTCTGTGCAAATAGTTCTTTTAAAACATTTAGAATCTCAAAGAAAATCAACATTGTCTAGTGCACAACCAACCTCTAACAGGTCCCTCTGGATGCCTGTACTGACAATTGAGCTTCTGAAGGCATTTCATTCGGAGATACCTTACCATGATCAGTAAACTTTAGCTGTTAATAGCCTTCACGCAATCTGGAAGTTCCATAGGAGATTTAATTTCTGTAGCCCATTTCCAGATCCACCGTCCTCCTTTTGTTCTTCCATCGCAGTAGATTTGGTCTGTCCAGACCCTGTTTGAACCTTATGTTCAACTTGAGTTACTCTCTTGGTATTCTTTTCTTCGGAATCATTATGTCGAGGTTGCTTTTCTACTGGAGGTTGGGCCTCCTTATTCAAGGTGTTGACTAGTGGAGATCTATTATTCCTCCTTGCTTAAAATGTTTGCATATGTTCAGTCACTATGCCAAATGGATTAGCCAAATGGGCATAATATATCTGCAGTTAAGCATAAAATTGTTTTTCATCCTACATCCTTAATTTCATCTTTGTCATGAAGCAATTGTAAAAATCAATAGGTTTCTTGTGTGCACAATTGCATAGGACTTCATTATGATTTGTACCGATCTACAAAAGAGCAAGGCCTTAGTGAGCAACATTGGTGACCATGCTAGCAAGCGCACAATGCAATAAGGATGTGGAAGTCCCTTAATTTCAGTTGTGACTTTTCACAAATTCGTTAGAGACAACATTAGAGCAAACAAATCTAGCTGCTATCCACAATTGCTTAGTGTGTGAGAGATGGCAGTATGCAACGAATCTTCACGAGATCTTCTGGGACTGGGTTAACTGTATGGGTTATGCAGCCTATGCTGCTGCACTCTTGACTGATACTGGTATCTTTTTTGCATTATCTTGTTTACATTCCATTTGTGGTAAACCAAATAGGGCCTTGCTTCTTGGTACTAGTTTTGTGTGCCTTGCCTATTTTGTGCCTTCTTCTACTACTCATTGTTGTTGTTTTAAATTTAATGCTTATTCGCCTCATGTTTTTTTCTCCCTTGACATGTTCCCGTGACTAGAACTTCACCTTCTCATTTCCTTTTTTTGTTTTTTCTTTTTGAATAATTAGTGGAGTGCAAACACCCTAAATTAAGTACATATAAAGAGAAGACCTTCTATGAAACCTCTTAACATTTTGCAACCGCATATTTGACTTGATCATAGAACCATCGAGTTCTTAATGCCTTGAACTCTAGTGATATTTTATTTGTCTCTAATGCTTTATTTAGTTTCTTACTATCTTCAAAGTACCACTTCTGTATGTTTGTATTGCATATTTTTTTAAACTTATTGTCTAGTTTCTGTTCAATTACTTCAAATTCAATAGATCCAAGATTTTTCATGTCATTTTTTATTTTTTGGTTCTCTTGAAACAAGTCCTCTGCTTCTCAACAAGAAGATTGAATCTTGATGTGGTGGGATCCTGAGTGGGTGGTGTTTATTTTATCAGGAGTCTGTGACGGATGGATGTGGCAGTGTGAGAGGGGGAGGCAAATTGTAACAGATGTGTAAAGACATCATTTCTGATTGACCCCCCCTCTTCCGCGGAGGGGATATGGAGTAGCATTTTCTAAATAAAAAAGAGTTTTCCGAGGTATATGTTAACCGAAATAATATCTACAAACTCTTTGGGGTTTATCAATCTAAAGAAATAGATACTGGTAATTGGATATCTACTATATCTTGAGCTCAATCTCAATCTCAATTTTTACCAAACATGCCTATCAAGATATAGAAAGTTACTGCTAAGTCCTTCCATTCCTGAATCGATTGCATTTCAGTTTTGTAATTTTTTTTTAAAAAAATTGGAATGAACATGCATTGAAATCGGTATCACCTGGACGCAAACAGAAGTTCCATTTGTGTTTTCTTCGTCTCCCCTTCTGGTCTCAATGATGTGGATGCGGCTTAGATTCAAAAAGCATAGCTGAGGTTCCTGGAAAAGGTCAGTGATGGCCTTGGCACTCTACATAAATCGTAGATATTGGCAACAATGGGAAGCAGCTTCTTGTAACTTAGTTCAGAGCTAAAGTATCAGTGTGTCTACTGCTTGACTCTGGACTGCATAACATATCTGTGGTTGTAAGATCTTTTGTATTCTTGAGGTTCTTAGCTAGTTCATGGAAATTTTGCATTGTTGCAGTGATCTTTTGCTCTGAAAAAATGGCTATAGTTCAGAGGTAAAGTATCAGCATGTCCACCGCTTGACTTTGGACTGCGTAACATATCTGTGCTTGTAAGATCTTTTGTATTCTTGAGGTTCTTTGCTAGTTCGTGGAAATTTTGCATTATTCCAGTGATCTTTTGCTCAGAAAAAATGGCCATTGTTCAGAGCTAAAGTATCAACCTGTCCACTGCTTGACTCTGGACTGCATCACATATCTGTGCGTGTAAGATCTTTTGTATTCTTGAGGTTCTTTTCTAGTTCATGGAAATTTTGCATTATTGCAATGATCTTTTGCTCTGAAAAAAATGGCTGTGCTAGTTTTAAGAACTGCATAGATAATGTTTCTTTCTTCCATGTGTTTGAAAGTGTCTCACACATACTAAAGGCTAGTATATAGGAAGGTTTGCTTTCCCATGGCTGCGCCAGTTCATTGAAAATTCTGCTTCTCTTGTTCAAAAGAAAATCGACTCTGAGCAAATTATTATGTCAGCTTTGAGCACTGCAAATAATGTCATTTTCAGGCATCTGTAATTTATCTCAGATATTGGAAGCTCATTAGTTCTTCTGGCATTGCAGCTACTTATATTGAGGAAGAAGAAACCTCCCATTCTATGCCATCCGCCCAATATGAACAGGCTGTTAAACCCCTTCAGAACGATCAAGTGTGCAGTCTGATCAGAGAAGAACCTTTTGTGAGGAAACCTGTGCCTCGTGCTGAGCCCTCAAGAGCGCCTCGTGCAGATGATGTAATTGTTGCCGGACCGTCTGCAGCTGTTCCAAAGCCAGTCCTTGTTGCTGCGGATGTCGCATTACGGTTGGCCCAAAAGATTCCCTTGCGCAATGTGAGTGCCCACCAAGTAATAATGGCAGTGGCAGAAACCGAGCATGGACGTATGTTGTGTACCCTACTTGTTGCAGTCTTAGTCATCCTGTCATATGCCGGATTACCAATAGTGGGCAGGGGGTCATTCCGCCGGATCATATTGTTTCGGCCCCTCTTCCTCCTTATAATTGCTGACATGGCATTGATTGTGAGGAGGCTTATTCCTTTGAGTATGAAGAATTTGGTGAAAGGGGAGAAGGATGATACCAAGTCTATATTGGGTGATGGGTTTGCATGGGCAGAAGCTGGAAGGGCATTGGAGTTGGGTTTGATACTGCAAAGTGTGATGGGCGCATTGTTCGCCGATTGCACAATCTATGCTGCTGTTATTATATTCTTCCTCGCACCCTTTGGGTGATACTGATAGTGACAGTTTGAGTTCCATATTTCAGGGTACGAATTCTCCCATTTGTAATTTTGCTGGCCTCAGAATTATTTCCTTGTTGAGTTGGCGACCCCCCCCCCCCCCCCCAAAAAAAAAGTCAGTTTGTTTTGGAGATGCCCTTGAAAACTTGTTTTGTTGTTATATAAGCTTTAGTGTACGGCCTGTAGGCTCTGCCAAAAGGTCATGGGGCAGAGTGTGAGCTTGTTTTCAGGAGGGATCGTGTTGCTTAAGATAGCTATGTGACAAATTGATAATCCGAAATCTAAAATGCCCCCCCGCCTCCACCCGTTTAGTTGATTCGAAAACAAGGAAAGATAAGTTTGATCATACAAGAGGCCCAAAATAGAAGTGTATGTATGTGTTTATGTTACAAAATTTCAGCGCCAAAAACATCATTGAGCTAGTGTAACTTTTAAATTAGAAAATTGATTCTCTACACCGTAAATTCATTCTAGTTAAAGATGCATTAGTTTTCTAGGAAGGGTTGTCATGTGAAAAAAGATTCACTGCATTGTGGAAAAGATCCTGAAAAAATAAAAAATACTAAGAGTCTCGTATTAATCTTATTCATAAAAATAAAATTTAATGAATATAATAATTACTAACATTATTAATATAACCTAAATTGCAGGTCCTCAATGTCAAGAACCCAATGAATAGCAGTATATTGAGAATGATGAACTTGAATTGATTGCGCAAAGTGTTAAGTCTAAGCAAGAAGCGTATGATTTGTGTAACACTTATGGTCTAAAGTGTTACAAGGCATGATAAAGCCCATAGTCATCCATTTTGTGATCTAAGCAAATACCACCTTTTGAGATCTCAACAAATAGTCACAGAAGAACAATCAGAGCTGCTCAAACTTATGCAATCATGTAGAATCAAAGTGTCCACCAACCCTTGGGTTGACCAACAATGATACGTATACTGCGCTTGTCGTTGTTAGTAACACTTCAATGGGAAAGTTGAATAAAAGGAAAATGGAAGACCAAAACTTTCACTTTGCTTTTGAAATTGATGAAAGAGCAAGTCTCACTAGCGTTTTTTGGAGAGATAGAATAATGAGAGAAGATTATGATCTCTTTGAAGACGTGGTTATCCTCGATATCAATTACAGGACCAACAAATACAATATGATTTGTGCACCACTTGTTGGTATGAATCATCATAACAAGAATATAATGATTGGATGTGGATTTGTTTTGAATGAAATCATAAAGTCATTTATTTGGCTTTTTTAGACTTTCTTAGCATCAATAGGAGGAAAGTATCTGAGGACTGTAATGATAGACTAAACACCTTCAATTGCAGCTGCTATTAGAACATTCGTTACATAAGCAAAGCATAGACTGTGTATATGATATATTATTGAAAATTCCAGAATTTGCATCAGAATGTTGAGAAGACAACATTTACTCATAGACAAATTCAACATGATTCTCATGCATTTTGACACTAAAGCAGAGTTCTGATGGACTAGGTCAGTTTCCTTTACTATTTAATTTTGCTTCGATAATGCAAAAAACATGCATTACAATAAAGTAAAGATTCACTTTCACAGGAGAAAGTGTTCATTAATCTATTGTATATAATGTTAGACAAGATTCACTGCAAAAGGTGACGATACACTAAAACATCTTTTCTATTAGATTTCCCCAGGTTGGTTATAGAATACAATTGTGTTGACAATGATTGGCAGAAAAAGCTTTACAAGAGTACAGAACATTGGTGTCTTGCATTCAGTAAAGATTACTTTTATGAGGGAATTTTGTTTTTATAAAGGGTTGAATCAACAAACCGTTCAATCTCTTAGAGACTTCATGCAACTACTGACTTGTGTTTATGAGAGCATCCTTCATGTTGTTGCCTAATGCAGGAGTAAGGAGAATGGAAATTACTATGACTCTTAGGATGAAAGGTCAGAATCATGTTTTGCAAATGTACGTATATTAAATCATGCAACGAAGGTGTGCACTGCTGAACTTTATCATATTTTTCAAGAAGAGTACAAAAAAGAGACAACTTGTGCCCAAGCGAATGTTCAAGAGACCGATTCATAGGTGGTATATAAACTGTGGTGGGACAACATTGATGATTTTTGCTACATTATCAACATTAATTAGTCAACTCGAGAGGCTTCTTGCACATGCAAAAAATTTGAAAAGATGGGAAATTTGTGCTTTCATATCCTAATGATGTTCACTATGTTTTGTGCTAAAAAATTCCCGAGAAGTACATATTTGATAGATGGAAGAAAAATATCAATGGCTATGAAGATGACGATAATGCAAGATATTTCAACAAGTGTACTAACACTTTTTCATCTGTTTTGATATTGCTAATGTTGTGGAAATTCACTATGCTTATTACTGCATTAGCTACAAATGCAAAAATAAGAGCTTTATGTGAAGAATTATTTCAAAAGGCTAGATAAGCTATTGAGATGGCGCAAGACAAGTGAGCATCGCAAAATCCCACTGGATTAAGAGAGAAAGGGTCAAAGAATATGAGAAAAATGAGCATCACGAAAAAGAAAAAGCACTCAAGTGAAATGTAAGAAAGAAGAATGCCGCAAGACAAGCAACAAATAGTTTCAGCCATCTCAACATTAGCCTCCTTATCTCTACAGCCCAGGTGCCATTATACTAAAATTATAATTTAATTTAACAAATAATAGAAAGTTTCATTTTCACATTACAATCACAATACTTAAAGAAATAACTTTTATGGTTTCTGCAGGCAACAAGTGGTGTAAGAGCTTTAGAGGATTCCACCACGCCCAATATTAATGTTGAAGCTGGAATCACCTACGTAAGAAACTAAACAATTACTTTATATTTTTAAAAATTTAGATAGGAAAATTTTATAATTAAATGTCAAAACATTGTTGATGCAGGGACATGTGCCATGGCGTTCGTTGGAGTTGATCCACCTAGAAGAATTTGCTAAAGTTATGAATGTCACAATTGATAGCAGTAGGACACCATCATTTCTTTAGACATACTTTATTATTTTGGTATTAGAAACATACATGAATCCTATGATTCTCATTAAATTTATGGATAATAGAACTATTTGCTGAAATAAAATTGAAGATGTGGATGCTACTATTGATTCTTATTTGGTGATGGTGGATTCTTGGTGATTTTACATGATCATTTTGCTCCAATGAATCTTGTATGCTATGCAGTGGATGTTTTCCCCATTGCAGGTCAACATTTTGTGCATTGCTTTATGAATTATATAAATTTGTAAACTGCGTGAATAATTTGTTGTCTACAATGAAACTGTATTCACTTGTAATATACTTTTAGTCCACTACATTGTAACAATAACAGCAAAATGGACTAGTAGCTGTTTAATCATAATTGTTTATTGTTGAATTAAAGCTTCTAACCATGTCTCTGCACAACCCCCAAGTATAGGAGCTAGCTACTTAACCACAACTATTTTAACCCAAAGTACGACCTATTCACAACTGTTTTAACGAAAATATGGCACTAACATTAGGCCTTGTCTTTCAACCTTTGACTTTGCCTTGTCATGCAAGCACCTTTCTTCCGCTTCTGCAACTGAGAACCACCAGTCTCCTTCTCTTTTTAGATGCTATTATGATAAGTTTTAACCTTATCAATAACCTGAGAAGAAATTATATTGTCCTAACTAGTGATGATGTTGTAGCAAATCTTGCCCTAAGCTTCTTTGACAAAGATGCCTGTAAAGGGTAAAAAAGAAACACAAAAAACTTGTTAGAGTTTTGGTGATATAATTCACTTAATTATTACCAAAAAAATAGTTAATCGGTGTTAAACTTCTTAAAAACACTATTACATTTCTAAACATCTCCCATGAATGTCTCGAAGTGTCGCATTGCATACATCCCTGACTTAGGATAGCCTTCTCTTGAAACTTCCATCCAAGGTAATTTTAGTTGCTCTACTGGAAAACTCTCCACAGAGTTAGCTTGACCCTTGTTGACTTGGGCATTTCCTTAAGAAAATACTTTGAAAAGCATCAAACCTGTCAAAAAGTAGTATACATACATAACACATTACTTAATATGCCAAATGCTCTACTGTATCAATTTTATTCTCACGATTTTAGCCACATTGTACACATAGGAATCTCTAGACTTCGATCATAATCTAAGTTAGGGAACTGGAAGAAATGGAGAGATCTTCAATAGGAGAGAGGAACAACTGAATATTAGAGGATTAGAAAATCAGAGGAGGAAAACGTAAGATAGAAGATTATCAAGAGGCTGACATTGACAAGAATAACATCATTTTCCACATTGTTATGACCAATAGAATGAATAATCTCCACCTTCTTGGCTAAGAAATTGAAGCAACCATAAAGTAGTATCCATTATCGAACATTGAAACGAATATATGCACATATCAACACAGCTATAACCACATTTACAAATTTCCGTAACAACTTATGTTCCTATTAAAAAAAAAAAAAAACAATTTGTGGGGTGTTGGTATCGTTTCGATGCCTAAGTTTCCAGTGTAAATAGACCGATTGTAGTATTCAACAACAAATCCAGAAGGGCTTCTAGTGACCAAACTTATAATTTATAGAAAGAAGGAAATAATTACTCCTATTCTGATTTTGTGTCTTTGGAATAATAACACCTTCAAACCATCCCTTTTTAAGGCGACATTTCAAGTACCCTTATCTATATACCATTGGCCAATTTATTTTAAATCTTTAATCCTCCAAAAACTCATCTACTGGCTTCATTAAATCAACTTGAGCTTACTAGAGCTCTCCTGTTATCTAGTACCTTTAAATATTCTAGAGCTAACATATTTCCCGAACTTATTGTCTCCAAGGAACACAAAATTTTCCAACTAACGTTCACATTTCGCATCCTACTTGTTAGCCTCAATTCCTCTGAAAAATCTCATAAATAGTTTATTGTTCAGTATGCTTAGCTGTCTCTATTGAGTTGATTTAGTTCAACGACATATCCATGGTTTACAAAATCATTTCTATAATCTTCCAGTCGTTGAAGCCCCGAAAACACGACCAAGAATAGATAGAACCTTGTTATTTATAGCTAATTTTGGCTGATACTGCATGGGTTTGGAGGTTGGAGGTTGGAGGTGAAGGGAGAGAATGTGAATAAATAGCTATTAACAGAAGAAAATGATAAATATTCTGGCTACAATTATAAGTCAAAGTCTCACATGTCCCAAGACTAGCCCTAAACCACCTAACACTAACGCCATATGTGAAGTTAGCCGCTCAATTGTAAGGTTTTGTATTTCTACAAATAGGAACACTGTTTAAATGGACCATCCAGACTTATTTTGGTTTTTACAACTACTATTCTCTAAGAACTCTAACAAGATCCTTTTCAGTCACACATGACACGGTACACTAATTGTGGGAATAGGAATTGAGGACGACTCCTTCTGCACATCAAAGTCAGAAGTTACAGTTTATTCAACCTATTAGTAGTAATGCCTTGATTTTTTGACCTTAAAGAGATGGAATATTTGATAGAATACCAGTAGAAGAACCCTTCCCAACCGCCTCAATTAGTAGTGACAGGCCACTAAGAGGACATAACAATAATAATCTTTCTTTCGTTGTCATTATACAAATTCTATACTAGTAGTGTATGATCATACAAGTCCATGTACAACCCATAGTTATGCCTACAAACTACTGCACCCCGTAGATGGATGTGGCAAGGGTGACAAATAACCAGAAAGAAACTTAAGGGGGAGAGGGAATTTGACGAGACCATCCTATAGACCTTCTATATTAGCAGGTAAGAAAACAAAAACAAGACAAATTATTGTACTATCATTGGAGAAAATACACTCTAGCACATCCTGTACAAAGCCAGAAATCGCTAATTTTGGGTGTGCAACTACTAGGAGGAAGGAGACGTAAAATATTAGCACTATGAAATAGAAGACGATGCAGGTTGCCAACTTTAGAGGCAAAAAACCTCTCAACACATACAATAATCGATCGATATGAAGGCAGAATAGGATAGTTATAAGATCTCACTAGCTTTGAGTACAAAAAATCAAGCCAATAGGCCATTTGAATTTTAGTATCCAAAACATTATTAAACTTTTTATACTTATGCATAGAAAATTCAGCACCCCCATTTAACAGTTCGGTCTACACATTCAAAAACCAAGAGAAGTTTAGGAAAAATGGTAGTTTAATATTTATGCTAAATATTATAAAAAGCACAAATTGCTTAGACACTTATTACAAGGAAAAAAGAACCTTGATGATGATGATTGAGGATCCTTTAGCTTTTCCAAATGATTCAACAAGTAAACAAATAGGTTAACAACATTAGGATACAATTCATCTTCCTAACCAAGCATCCTAATTATCAATTGGTAATGTTGAAAATTGCATCAGCAAATAATAAATCACTACAAAAAGCAAAAACACAAACCATTAAAAATAATAAAAATTTAAAATATATAATAATAAATAGATATAAAAGCATAAAAGAAAATTAAGTTCATAATGAAGTTCATAAGATTACCTTTCACGATGAAATTTATCTAGTAGAAGAAAAGCCCAATCAGAGACTGCTTTTCTTTGATAGTCAAGGACTTTAAGGCATCGATCTGTCTTATGAAAAATGGAGATCTAAAATGAGTTGCTGGCATTTTTTTTTCCTCAGCAGTTGATCTCTAGATTCTATGCAATGCCTTCCCTCACCTTGTAAGCCATGTGCGTGTCCATCTGAATCTTCAGCTCGACTCTCCCAGTCCAAATGGGGACTGCTTTCTATACGAGTGCAAGGTCATTACCAAATTCACTACCATTCTCTCCTTCATCCCCACTTCCACCTTGGTTAGGACTATTAGATTGCCTTAATTGAGATTGCTCAAAATTGAACCCTAAGTCAAACATGGTGGTGTGAAGTTGCCTGGACAAGCAATCACCAGTCCTCTCATTAGTCTTCGCCAATTTCACACATGCCTCTCAAATGATGGATCACTCATAAATAAGCCACAATCTTGACTTGAGGGAGTTGCACGATGAACACCATTAGCATTTTTAGGTTACCTTTGAGATAGACCAAATGTGTCCTTGAAAGTTTGAATCTATGAGCAATTAGTCAATATTTCCAGCAAAGCACCTTGAACTTTATCCTCTTCAGTGCTTGCTGAAAACATCTGTTGTGCCTCACCCAACAAAATCCACAACCTCAATTATAAAGCATGCAAAGTTCTTTAACAATCTTGAAATCTTTTGAACACATGCCTCCATCGTAATTAGTACAAAAGATAAAATTGATCATCAAAACTATAGGAAAAGAAAAGACATACCACAGAAAATAAAGAGTACAGTAAAAGACAGGAAAAGTATACTGTAAGAAAGAAAAGGTATACTATTGACCACTACCATAAGTGCACTAGTAGTCGTAGTATAGATGAAAAGATCGTCCTCAGGGACCAAAGTAATCTATCGAGCTTTGTCTATCAGAATATCTAACCAAATTTTGAATCGAGGTGTTTTGATCTAACAACTTCAAATTTACTAATTCTAAATCAATTAAGGAAAGACGCCTAGGAATTTATATGATTAAGAAAGGTGATTGGATCAAAATTATAAACATGTACTTTTCTCTAATCGGTTAATTTCGAGGAATTGTAATCTATCTAAAATTTTAGTCTATTCTTTCGAAATCAACCAAATTTGCCTAAACTAAGCAAAAGTCATTCTTTCAAACTAATTTGTCTTAATCCAAGTTGAATATTTTTGATTACACTCTAGTCCTCCCAACATGCAAATCTTTCTTTTGAGTCGATGCTATGTTAGGTTTTGTCAAGCAGTCTAACAATCAAATGTCAGCTTTCAGTTTTTCACTCAATTGTTTCAAGTGCGCAAGCAACCTTTGGCCAAAAAAAAAATCCACTCAAAAAATGATAATCACTTGATAGAACGAAATCAAACCAATCATGAAACAAGCACAATTCCGTTGATTAAAACATGATCCAACTACACCTTCATAAACCAACAAATCCCTAGACAAAGTAAACTAGTCGCACAACTAACCAACAATTTGGTGAAATCTGAGAGAAAGGGCTTGGCAGAGAGAGCCTTCGACCAAGGGCTTTAAACTGCCTCAAAACCAATCATACTCAAGATGAAGAGGCAACAGTTACACAGCTCATCACGGTCCGTGATAGGCGCTACGGTCCGACTGTGGTCTTGGCTGGAACTGATTTTCTGCTCTTGTCTTGCCCCACGGGAGTACCATTACATGGGTGTTCGTGGGGGAGGCCAAAATATATCCAATGAGGGTCAAATGTTGGGTAAAAATGCCTAAAATCTTGCAAAACACAGCAAACAACTATAAACAAGCATAAATCGAGAATAGGAGCATAAATAGTAACTTAAAGCACATAATTCTCCTAAAAATGTGGCAAAATGACTGTAAAATGATATATATGATAGACACTTATCAAACCCCCCATGCTAAACTGTTGCTTATTCCTAAGCAACGTTAAAACCAAGAAATATACACAACCTCCTTAGGATAGATATAGGTAACATTCCAATGGCAAAGCTAATCCAAAGGTAGCCCAAAAACATGCAAAAATCATTAGCAAACAGACTAGGGAACGAAAACCACTTGATAGACACAATGCCAAATTTGAATCAATCTCTCAAAATCATCAAATACAGTCATTCAACATATGAAACAAATGAGTTAGCAAAGCCGCTAGAACCTCACAACAGTTATGTGGCACTCATCACTCATGTGTTTGAAAAATTATGAAGGTTCCCTCAATTCTCATCCCTTAGAATCAAATCTACCATAAGCTTGACAAGACTTTCAAATTCACCAGCACTAATATGCAAAAACATTAGACAATCAGGAGGACTTTCATAAAGTTGTAATGGGGCCATGGGTAAAGGTAAGAAGGGAACAAATGTTTAGGAAATGGGGAGTTAGAAGCCATAGACTAAGCGCTAGATGCTTCCAATGCATTGTACAACATCCTTCTTAGACTAATACATTTTATCAACAAAATACATCCCCAATTGAAGAGATAAAGAGTTAAAAATCATTAAAATTTACAATTCCAATAAGGCTAATACTCGCTTTCTTATTCACTTTTCTCTTTTTTTTTTTTGGAGTTCTTTTTCTCTTTTTTTTAATTTTTTTTGTTTTTTGTTTTTTTTTTTTTTCAAAAGAGTTAGCCAAGGAAAATCTATAATAAACTTTAAATTCCAGCTCTTCGCTAAACTTTGTACAATAAGACAAGGGATTTATCAAGATCTCACATCCCTTCACCAAACAACCAAAGCCCACTAAAATATAACAATACTCCCTACTAGCTCCCAATTAAACTTGATGCAAAAGAATGAAATGCTCCTCTAGTCTTGGCTTAAGGGTGGGATAGTCATTTGGCCATAGGCTATAGTAGGAGGTTCAAATCAAGAAAAACGGATATAAGCTCAAAGGGGCTAGTAAAAGGATATAATACACAATAAAGGTGGCTATTTGGTCATTGGGTTTAACAAATCAATGAAAAATGCCTCAATCATATTGCCTAAATGCATATGCAAAATGTGATCTTGAATGAGAATCAAAGGAAGTTACTAGAGAAATGATGTCAAGAAAGAGCCACACATGAAACAAACATGAGACTAAGTTGATAAATAGTCTCTAAAAGCTCAAAACCTCACGGGACATCTACCAAAGTCAACACTAGCACATTAGTAAACACATGCCAAAATTCATGTAAAGACTCATGGGGTAATCAACTCGTGTTCAACATGTGGCCAAAACATAGAGCTCATTTCGAAAACTCATTTTCAAATATTTTATGCACAATTGGGTAAATTAAATGATCAAACTAAACCAAAGAAGTCTAAGTAGTCTATAAAGGTCATTATCGGAGGATTTTTTTGGCTTTTTTTTGGGCTTTTTTTTTTTTCATTTTTCATCATTTTTTTTGTTTTTTTATGCATGCTCCTAATAACAATGCAAACTAAAATGCAAAAGAAACTAATAAGAGAAAAACTAAAATGCAACCTAGAATGAAAAGAAAAGTAAATGCACTTCTAAAATACTACTAAATAAAACTAAAACCTAAAATAAAAAGCTCCAAAAACTATCACAAATAACATATACAAAACATAAGCATGGCAAACCAAATCAGGCATCAGATGCCAAATATAACGACTAACTCCCCTATGCTTGAATCACACATTGCCCTCAATGTGGGCATATAAGAGAAAAGTGGAAGGGGAGTAGCACAAAGCAATCAGAAAGAAGGTGGTGGAGGAGGATGGGGTAGTTGGCCACACGAGATGTGCCAATTCCACTAGGTCTCTAAACATGCCCTTTAGTCCTGGAAATATTGAGTCTCGATAGCAAGCATCTCACGAAGCTCATCGTGGCGCTCTTAGACAAAGTCCCAAAGAGCGGTTTCTCAGAACCAACAAAAGCTTGGAGGGACACTTGCTCTCCTTAGATGGACCTAAGGGTGTCTTGGAGGTCGGTATAGTCAAGAGGGGGTGGTTGAGAGGAAGAACTAAGTCCGGCTTGACTAGAATAAGGGGTTGGATGATGGGGTGCAAGTTGAATAACCTCGGCATCACCAGGCACCCCATAAAGGTGAGCTCGGTGAGTAATATGGTTCGATCGCCATTGGGAAGCAGCAAAAGCCAGTCCCCAACGTCAATCCAACACAAACGCCTAGCCTCAACTTTATAAAACTTCATAATTTCAAAGACAGCTTGATCAAGCCGCTCAGACCTGGAAACTCTATCCTCAGGGTTGGGCTCAATACCTAAAAATCTAGCGATAGTAGTCATAATACCTCCTATGACTATCCTACCCTTAGTGCTAACAGTCGCACTATACAATTGCCTGGCCAAAAATGAACTGGGGTCAAGTTGGACACTGTCAAGTATACAAGATAAGAAGTACAACTTAAATAATCTCAGGACATTCAGACTATCATCCCGAGCAAAGAAACAACAAGTTAGGATATGCTGAGCTACTCTAATGCAAGGGTTCCTAATATGTGTGCACTTCGATGAACTAGTGCTGTGCCTAACACTCCCCGAAAGCTCGCCCTGAAACATATTTGGGTTGAATTCGCGGGGGACTTGTCAGTTCGGTAAATCCATATGAGGTGAAAAATCGAATATACCGTTAAAGGTGCCTAAGTTCAATTTGTATAATTATCCTTGCAAATAAAACGATATGTACCCGGCTTAACATTGTGGCCCTCTAGTGACCTCGACATGGAGTGCACTCAGGAACTCCGAGGTCAAGTCCCAGTAGGTATGCTCTTTTATTTCTACAAAGTGTCCCATACCACCCCATGCAAACAGCCACCTAATATCATCTAACATTCCTAATTGAGCTAACAAATCCTCATCATACTATCGAGTTACCACAACCATGCATTCATTCAAACAGTTATAACTAGCAACATGATCAGGATTCGTTAAACCACGAGGGTAAGGAATGTTACCTTGAGGACGCACATTGGTGGAGGTTCGGAATGTCCTTTGAGGTCGGGTTGGTGCTTGACTTGAGGGCCCAACCTTCTTGATACTACTTTGTCTTTTGGTAGGTGCCATTGTTGCAAATTGAAATAAAAATTAATCCTAAAATCTAAATAATAACATTAGAGGAAGAAAAATGAAGATTTTAAGTAAAAAGAGGCATTAGAGAGAGAAAAAGATGGTTATGGTTGATGAGTGAAGTTGAGATAAGCTTGAAAAAAAAAGAAGAAGACAAGAAATTTGTGAAAGAAAGAGAAAGTTTAAGTGAAAAAGATGAGTTTTGAGTGAAAATGGGTGAAAAATGAGAAGAAATGAGGCAGGACTCAAGGTGTTAGCTATGGAGGTTTAGAGGTAGAAAATGAAGATAGAGAGAGAAGGAGCTTCAAAGAAGAAGATGAATTGGGATAAATTGAATGATCACCGTGGTCAAAAATCTTGACTGCAGGCTGTAGCAGGTCATCACGGACCGTGGAGTTCAGCACAGTTTGACTGTGGTGTCTCTTGACACCATTGTTTTTTCAGTTTTCCTGGTTTGGCACTCGACGGCCACGGTGCTTTCTTGGCCATGGTGCCAAACATTTTACATATTTTTTTCTTTTCTCTCTGTTTTTTAAATTTTTTTCTCTCTTTTTTTTCTTCTTTTCTGTTTTTTAATCTCTCTTGTCTCTATTTTTTTTTTTCATTTTTCTGGCTACCAAAAAGAGTAAAAATCAAAGCTAAGAAAAGAAAAAAGGGAAAGAGCTTGGGTTGCCTCCCAAGAAGTGCTCTTTTAAGGTCAAGAGCTTGATCCTTCTTCTATGCTCTATCTGGATCAGTGAGCGTATGGACTTTGGCCTTATCAATATGTTGTCCGACAAGATATGATTTTAATCGCTATCCATTGACTGTGAACGTACTGGTAGACTCATTCCATATTTCAACTACTCCACTAGGTTGAACTTTGATCATCTTAAATGGTTCTGACCATCGGGATTTCAGTTTACCAGGAAACAATCTCAATCTTGAGTTGAATAATAGGACTATATCACCTTTTTCGAACCTCTTCTTCACGATATGTTTATTGTGCCACTTCTTAGCTTCGTAAATACATGAACGCTCATAGGCCTCCAACCTTAGTTCATCTAGCTCGTTTGGTTTCAAGAATCTCCGTTCTCCAGCTGCCTTAAGATCAAAATTAAGTGTCTTTATGCCCCAATATGCCTTATATTCTATCTCTACTGTCAAGTGACAAGACTTCCCAAACACCAACTGGTATAGGATGGTGCCTAGAGGAGTCTTGTAAGTGATGCGGTATACCCAAAGAGCATCATCAAACTTGAAGGACCAATCTTTACGGGACCGATCCACCGTTTTCTCTAATATGCTCTTCAATTCTCTATTCGAGAATTCCACCCACCCACTTGTTTGGGGATGGTAAGGCATAGCGATCTTATGAAATATCCCATATTTATTTAATAGTGATTCAAGAGGCTTGTTGCAAAAGTGTGTGCCATTGTCCCTTAGAAGAGCTCTTGGCATGCCAAACCTTGTGAAAATATTTTTCTGAGAAACTTAAGGACTATCTTGGAATCATTTGTTAGGGAGACAATGGCTTCTACCCACTTAGAAACATAGTCAACCGTCACAAGGATGTAAAGGTTGTTATGGGAAGGAAGAAAAGGACCCATGAAGTCAATCCCCTATACATCAAACAACTCTACCTCAAGTATGCGACTTTGAGGCATCTCATGCCTCTTGGAAATGTTCCCTGTCCGCTGACATCTATCACAGGTCATGACAAATTTCCTTACGTCCTTGAAGAGTGTGGGCCAATAGAAATCTACTGGGAGTACCATCGCAATCATTTTATCTAGTCAAAAGTGGTCACCATAGGTTGAAGCATGGCAATGGTGTAAGACACTATGGACCTCATCTTCAGGCAAACATCTTCTATAAATCCCATATCCACATAACTTGTAAAGGAAAGGTTGTTCCTGCACATAGTATTTGGCATCCGTAAAGAACTTCTTTCTTTGTTGGTAGAACAATCCTGGAGGTAACACTCCGCATACCTTGAAGTTAACCAAATCAGCATACCATGGGGTAGCTTGTTGGGATATAGCGACTAGCTGCTCATCGGGGAAGGAGTCATCAATGGGGAGCTCTTCACTAGGAGTGGCCTCGGGGCCTAGGTGAGATAGATGATCGGCAACGACATTTGTTAACCCGACCGTATCTTTGATCTCTAGATCAAACTCTTGAAGAAGGAGGACCCATCGGACGAGTCGGGGTTTGGAGTCGGATTTCTTCATCAAATGTTTCAAAATGGCATGATTTGTAAAAACAATGACCTTAGAATTGATCAAGTAGGATCGAAGTTTTTCCAAGGCAAAGACAACCACTAAGAATTCCTTCTCTGTCATGGCATAATTCACTTGAGCCCCATCAAGAGTGCGGCTTGCATAGCATATGGTATATGGCTTATTGTCCTTTCGTTGGCCTAGAACCGCGCCCACTGCATAGTCACTTGCATCACACATTACTTCAAAAGGGAGCTTCCAATCTGGAGCTTGCACTACTGGGTGGTGATTAATGCCTCTTTTAACCTATGAAAAGCATTCAAACATTCTTCATTAAACTCAAAAGGCACATCCTTGACAAGCAATTGGGTGAGAGGTTTTGTAATTTTTGAAAAATCCTTTATGAAGTGCCGATAAAAACCAACGTGTCCAAGAAAACTCCTCACACCCTTTACAGAAGTTGGTGGTGACAATTTCTCAATCACCTCCACTTTTACTTTGTCAGCTTCAACGCCTTTGTTAGAGACAACATGACCAAGGACAACCCCTTCTTGCATCATAAAATGATATTTTTCCCAATTCAAGACCAAATCCGCATCTTTGCATCTTTACAAAACCTTAGATAAGTTATTCAAGCAATGGTCATAGATTGCACCATACACAGAAAAATCATCCATAAAGCCTTCCATTATGTCCTCAATAAAATTAGAAAAAATAGCCATTATACAACGTTAAAATGTGATAGGGGCATTACATAACCCAAATGGCACCCTTCTATAAGCATATGTACCATAAAGACATGTAAAAGGAGTCTTTTCTTGGTCATTAGGACAGACAGGGATTTGAATGAATCCCAAGTATCCATCTAAGTAGCAAAAATATGAGTTCTTTACCAACCGTTCAAGCATTTGGTCAATGAAGGGCAAGGGAAAATCATCTTTACGGGTGGCTTTATTCAATTTTCGATAATCAATACACATACACCAGCCCGTGATAGTCCTAGTAGGGATTAGCTCATTATTCTCATTTTTGACAATAGTCATCCTTCCTTTCTTAGGTACAACATGGACCGGATTTACCCACGCACTATCGAAAATAGGGTAGATAATGCCGACTTTAAGCAACTTCAAAATTTCCTTTTTTGCCACCTCTTACATGCTAGGGGTCAATCTTCTTTGGTGTTCAATTGAAGGCTTATAGTTAGAGCAGGGTAATAGGTCGTGTTAGGTCGGGTTCGTGTTCGTGTCGAATTGAAACAGGTTGAAAATTTCTCGACCTAAACCTAGCCCGTTTATCAAAAGGGGTTGAAAAACCTTGACCTGTACCCATTTAATTTTTAAACGGGTTGACCCGCTTAACCCGTTTAAGATAAATAAGTTAAGTTCAGCCGTCTAATTAACCATTCACACATTTAATATCTTTAACTAATGTGTAACTATAGTGTTAGAAATTAAGTTTACATATAACATTAAATAATTACTCTTTAAAATTCCCCTAATTCATCATAATTTACGATTTTTAAAAATTTTTGCATTATTAATTATCTAATAAAAAGTAAATGGATAAATGACAAATGAAAAAATTAGTTGAGTTATTTAACTCATTTAATTAAACGGGTTAAATAGGTACTTTTTCGTATCGAGAATCTCAATCTGAACCTAATTCATTTAATTAAACGGGTTGAACGTGTCAACCCATTTAATTAAAGGGGTCAAAAATTTATACCCAAACCCACTTAACTTCGTGTCGGGTTCGGGTCGATAAACGTGTCGGGTCAGTTTTTCTCAGCTCTATTTATAGTTGTCTTCCATTCAGATTCGATGCATACACAAAGGGGGATGAATTCCTTTTAAGTCATCAAGGGTGTATCCTATGGCTTTACGATGCTTCCTAAGTACTCTAAGCAAAGAGTCAATTTGGGATGCATTCAAACTTGCTTTCACAATCACAGGATATGTAGATTTCAGTCCAAGAAATTCATACCTTAGGGATGAAGGGAGAGGTTTCAGTTCTACCTCGGGAGCTTTTGCCTCATCAGACGAGGGCTTATTTTCATCTTGTAATAATTCCACCTTAGCAATGGAAGGCAGAATTGGTGGGGAGACTTCCAGAAGCTAGGCACATCCGGCTACGTCGGGATTTTCATCCTTAGAAGTGCTATTATTCAACATCAAGTGCTCAAGAAGATAGTTAGAATCAAGGTTAGATATAGCTTCCCATATCAGTTCATCAACAACATCAATCTTATTACACTCATTAGAAATGGAAGGAAACTTAGCAGCTTTTAGTAAATTAAACTCCATATGATCATCTCCCACATCAAAAGATAGCGTAATGTTCTTCACATCAATACGGCACCCCTCGGTGGCCAAGAATGGCCTCCCAAGAATGATGAGGGTGTGCGTCCTCCTCCATTTCTAAAATCACAAAGTCTACCAGCACATATAAATCTCCTACTTTTATTGGAACATCCTCTAAAACACCCACAGGATATTTCACAGAACGGTCTGCCAATTGTAAGGAGATAGTAGTCGGTCTAATCTCTCCTAGTTCCAATTTTTCACATAGAGAAAGGGGCATCAAGCTCACGCTTGACGCTATGTCACACAGAGCACGGTCTATAGGCGCATTCCCTATCAAGCAAAGAATTAAAAAACTACCGGGATCCGTTAGCTTAGCTGGAAGCTTGTTTTGGATTGCTGCATTGCATTCTTCAGTCAAAGCTATAGTTTTATGTTCTTCTAGCTTTCTTTTGTTAGATAGAATTTCTTTCAAAAATTTAGCATATGACAGCGTTTGACTTAGAGCTTCAGTGGATGGAATGTTTATGTAGAGTTTCTTAAGGACTTCTAAAACTTCCCAGGTTGCAAATCAAGTTTTGCTTTAGCCATCCTTTAAGGAAATGTTAAAGGTGGGGCATAGGATTTTAGGGAAATGATCTTAGGGTCTTTAGGAACCTTGTCAGACTTATGCACAACATCACCAATCACCTCCGTAGAAGGTGTGGACTCCTTTTCCTCAACATTCTCAATATGTTCATTCTAGTCATTCAAAGACTCATTATTGGTAATCACCATAGTCCCTCTAGTTATTTCTCTCCTCTCAAAGTCATAGCATTGCATTGCTCCCTAGGATTAGGTTTTGGCTTATTAGGAAGTCTTTCTGGAGGCTTAGATCGAAGGCTAGCTTTTTGGACAATCTGGGCTTCCAACATCTTATTATAAGTTATAAGCACATCAACCTTTAAGGCTAATTGGTTAATATACTCATCCTACTTTTGTTGCCCATAAGCATACTTTCCATCATTACTTCTAAATTAGACTTTAGGGGTACTTGAGAAGGGAAATGAGGTTTTTAAAAATTGAGAGGTGGTCTAGCATTCAATGGGGGCATATTCGAAGGGTTTGGATTAGACCTATATGAGAAATTCGAATGATTCTTTCAACCCGAATTGTAGGTACTAGAGTGAGAGTTATTGGTCAGTCTTGGGTTGAAGTTTTGAACATAGTTAACTTCATTAGGGTCTTAGGAAAAAGGACTCTCAACTTGACAATTCAAAGTCACATGCTCAATAGAACCACAAATTTCACAAGGGAAAGAGGCACTAGAATTCACGATATTAGCATTTATTCTGTCCAATCTTTGAGTCATAGCACCTACTTTAGCAGAAAACAAAGTAATCGCATCAACTTCAAGCTTACCTCCAACTCGTTTAGGTTGGCCTCGTTTAGTGGACCATTGGAAATTATTAAACGCCATTTGCTCAATTAGGTTATAGGCCTTATCCTCAGTTTTGTTGATCAAGGTTCCTCCCACCGCCATATCAATAGTGGACCGAACAAGTTAGGTCACACCATTATAAAAAGCTTGGATAATCATCCAACATTGAAGACCATGATGGAGGCATAAACGCAGCAAATCTTTAAACCATTCCTAAGCTTCAAAGAGCGTCTGTTCATCATTTTGCGTGACGTTGGTGACTTGACTCCTCAAACTTGCCGTTTTGCTTGGAGGGAAAAACTTGGCGAGGAAAACTCTTGTTAACTCATCCCAAGTGTTAATACATCCCGGCAAAGAATGTAGCAAAGTTCTTGCTTTATCTCTTGTAATAGCCCGAACCTAAATCATATTTATTTATTTAATTAAGTCATGTTATTTATTTTTACATTTATTTATCTCATTGAACCATCCCAGTTGGGAAAATGCATTTCGGGTTCTACTTTGCAATTCGAGTTTCATTTACCGGATCATTTCGGGGAAAAATTGATAGTAGGCCTCGATATTTATGATTTAAAAGATTAAATTATTTTTCATAACGTTATATTTAATCTCGAGCTTTGAAAAAAAAAAAATTTCGCAAACACACTCGGTTTCAGTTCTTTCTCTAAACTGAGCCCGTTTAAGGCCGACTTTGACCCAACAAGACTTGACCCTTATTTATTTAGCTAAACTCTCTTAATTAAGCCTTAATTAAGCTTAAAATTCTTGACTTTTCTACTTTCATTTTCAGCCAAGTAAAACCAAGTATAAATTGTAAAATTTTCATTTTATTTTCATTTTACACCAAGCATTCAAGACACTTTCTCTCTCTTCCCACTCCTTCTTCTCTCTACATGGCTGCCAGCACCAATTCCAGCAGCAAAAATACCCCTTTTAGCCACCTTTCAACCACCAGACATCCACCACTTACCACCCCCAACCACCCCTCTCCCCCCCCCCACAAACATCAAGGATCTTTCTTACCTCTTTTTCAATCACAAAGTGAGTGTTCTTTTCACCCCTAAGCTGTTTTTTGTTTTGATTCTTGATCTTATTGGCTTTTGTTTCTTATTTTGGTTGTTTCAGTGATGGATTATGCTGTTTTTATGATATTAAGAATCATCTTGGTGATGGATCATGTTGGAGTTGAAGCTAGGGTTAGGGTTTTATCTTAATCATGCAAGCTTCATGTTCAAGTGTTGAATTTTGATTGTCTTAAATGAGATTTTATGATCTTTGGCATTGGTAATGAACATCAAGATGTTTATACTGATTTATATAAGTTAAAGAGTGAATTTAGTGGGTGGTTATGCGAAGAAAAGATTGCAAATATGTGGTTATTGAGCTGTCAACAGACCTGAAATAGGGGCCACTTCGGGATTAAACTAGTACTGTTCGCACATACAAAATTCATGATTTTTGGTTTAGTGATACCTTGATGAGTTAGCTTTCAATAGGATTTGAAATTACTCAATTTGGAGATGTGTGGACAAAGTTATGGCCAATTTACTCAAGACTGTGCAAAATACATTGAAACTGAGAACTGAACTGGAACAATGACTTTACGGAAAAATTGGTATTGATTGGGCCACTAAAAAATTGTGATTTTTGGTACGTAGATAGGTCAATGAGTTATCTTTCAAATGCCGTTTGAATTGCCTTAATCCGAGTTCTGTGGAAAAAGTTATAGTCATTTTGCTACGACTGCGCAGATTGAACTGAAATTGTGCACGTCTATGCTCTACCCTAATTTTAGGGACCTTACTATATGAATCATGATTTGTGTCCTAAATGAAAGTCTTAATGGACATTATGAGATTTTCATATTGGGGTTTTATATCTCAATTGGAGGTCGGTAGTGAAAGATATAGATTTTTCAATGCAGATCATCAACGGTAACATGAGTGAATACAGAAATTGAGATATTTGGAAATATTATCAGAAGTTTCTATATAATTATGGGTATTTTCAGAAGTTCAACAAGTTTGATTATGTACAGAAGCTTATTTGGGTTGATAACTGAGTTAAACAAGTTTGAAAATGAAATTTGGGAAGTAAGCAGCGTAATAACTCAAAATCAGTGTCCTTTGGACCAAGTTAGGGTATTATATGAGCTTTTATGAACCTCACAGCACCCCTTACGGCATAAACCATTTGTCATCCATTTCAAAAGCATTAACCATTCTATTATCCATTTCAGAAGCATCACACTTATCATTATCCATTTTAGAAATATCAGAAACCCATATTTCATTTATATCAATTAAAATCTTTTCATTATCACCTCAATCATTTCCATTTGGTCTATTTGGCTTCAATTTAACTTGTCTTAACCCTAACTGATTTAAATCAGTTCATTTTGGTTTAACTTATCTTATATTGCATTAAAATCAGTTTATTATATTGAAATGCACAAGTTATGTATCCCATTTCATTACTCAATTTCTGTTACACATACTTTTACTTACTCAATTATGCGAGTAAGGACCATTTACTAACTACACATACTTACAATGACATTTATGAAACAGAGTTGAGGCCTAGTTATCGCTCCCCATTTTGCATAAGTGTTATTAAGTCAGAATATATTTATCAAGTTAGATGACATTTATGAAACAGCTGACTTGTATCAAGTCAAATGATATTTTTAAAGACTCAAGTTACGTGCATTGCCTGTATTTTTAGAAATCACAGTGTATTTATCAACGTTATCATGTTTTGGTAAGTACATCAATGAATCAGTTACACAGTGATTTATCAGATAATTAGTGACCCCATCAGTTATCATTTATAGGGCATTCGCCCTTCAGTTACCCGCGCGGCTTCAGGCCAGGTCCCCCGGTCGGCTTAGCAGGTGTACACCTATCCATAGATCGTAACAGTGTCAAGGGGTTCACTATCAGATAATAACTAACAATGCAGCTTTACATCATTTTATTCACTGTTTAACTAAATGAATTGCAAAGCGGGCCCAATCAGTGTTTTAATGATCATTTACCATTACAGAAATGCATATATTGAGCTTCGATTCACAGTTCGAAATGTTTTCATGTTTTGTTTTAGGAAAATGCTCAGAGAATCATCTTCATGCTAGTAAACCAGCGCAAGAGAATAAGTTGAGCAAGGGAATCTGGATGGACCAACACTGATACAGTGTATGCATATTTTTAGAGCAGTATATTGAAATGTTCAATGGATGGAGATACAGATTACATGGTGAATTGTTTATACTATGGTGTAAAAACCTCATGATGATTAACAGTTGATTATTTATGAATTGATCAGGTGTGTATGTGTATGATTGAAGTTATGCGTAATTGTGTTATTTATAGCACTCATGTTTCAAGCCTGGTCCTTTTGGACGGTAGTAATGCCCCTATCATTGGGTTGTCTAAATGATAATTAAGGGATTTCTTAAGGAAAATACAAGTAGTGAACACATATTTAATTTGAGGGCGTTACAGATTTGGTATCAGAGCCAGGTTGAGATTTTCTTTGTGGGATATAGAGTGGGGAGTTAAGGTACTGAGAAGGTGGTTAGTGAGGAATAAAGATTATTATGATATCGTTGGAGATTTGTGGCGATTGCAATGTCTGCTTGTCTCTCACATATTCTACTCATATATTCTTCTTTATCAGATGGATCCCTACAATGTATATATAGTTTGATCTCAAGCATAAGACTCGAGGGTGATTTTTAACAATAAGTTACAAGTGTTCCAATGCATTTAGATATGTATGGTCATATGAGCCACCCATCTGATTGGTATGCCATTCTTTTAGCTTGAATTGTTTATTTTTGGATGTAAACCTTTGTACTCCGGGCGTGTAGCCCGTAGAGTTGTGGTCTCCGGTGTGTAGCCGTTGAACTTGATTTGGTATCCTTTTGTACTTCTATTCAATGCAGATGATGTGATGTAAGGCTTTAAGCCTTGAAATTGGCCAGTTTGCAGGCGAAACTCTGTCCATTTTGCCCCAGAAATTTCAGAATCATTAACACTCGTAGCCTTAGGGTTGGGGGTTGTTACAAATGTGTCCTATGAAATGCCCTTGACTCATTTTGGGGTTAAATTTATAGGGAAAACCAAGTATGAGTGGAATACACAATTTCAATCAACTTGGCAGTTTTGATCAGTGCACAAGGACCGATCTTGAAGTAACTTTTGTCTATGATCACCATGATTTACGCAAGGATTTTCCATCCTGAGTTTAATTTCAAGGAGATATCCTTCATATGAAATAAGTTTCAAGTGGATTAGAGGTCATTTGGTCATTCAAAACTATTAGACAAGTCAAAGTCTACAAAGTTGGCAGAATCCTAATGCACAAGGTCTGAGTTTAGTCCACTTGCAGCCTATGCATTCCATCAGATAGAGATGTTTTAGTTAGTCTATATCAAAATTTAGAAAGTAAGCTTTCCAATGACCTATATTACAGCACATTTGGAGACCAATGGTCAATGAAATTCAGCCTAGAAGTCTGATGGTATAGACTGTTCAAGTCACTGGGTACCTACAACTTTGAGCGTATGCTTTCTCATCATATGAGTGTCATTTTGTGTAGGCAACTCCTTCAATATGCCTCAATAATTACAGATATATTTTCATTAGTAATCCAAGAATTTCAGCTAAGTGAGCTATATGAGAGTTCTTGATGTAGTATCCCCTGAATTGTCGGATTTTAGAGAGGCTTATTCTGCTATACATAAGTTCGAAACCATTGACTACAGATTATTTTATATAAGAGAAACCAATGACACTTTAAAGAGACATTTTGCTTCAATCCATTGTAATTCAAGACTTGCTTAAATTGCCTAAAGTCTGTAAGTAGACCATTGACTCCACCTCCATCTATGAAGTAGATATTACTCTTGAAAATATTTCACTGCACTTTCTGATGACATACCATCTACCATTGTTCTTATTAGATGATAAACTGTTGGATACGCCTCACTTGGCTAGGGGCTTAATCTTTTTGTCTTCATAGCATCACCCCATCCAGTTGCATCATCATTCACTCTCATGTCATATCTTCATCAGTTCTGATAACTTTTTCCTGTTTTTAAGAGCTCAATTTTTAGTAGTAGCTGGATTATGATTGGGTTACACCGACATTAATAGATGATAATTTTGTAGCACGCCTGAACAGAAGGCAGATCTTAACTACACTTTGTATAGGGTTGATTGTTGTCTAACTTGTGGAATCTATTGCTAAGAGAAACGCGATGTGTCTATCCTTTTTGGCTGATTCAACCTCAGTTTTCTATTGAAGATCACGTTTATAAAGCTTAAGTTGGACAATCAAAATCTTTGTCATGCATTTGGACTGCGTCAGTGAGAAATCTTGATGGGTTACTGCCCTTGGAAAGATATCTTCAGCTGATTCATACTACAGAACTCTAGAGTGGAAAGTATGACACAGTGGAACCTTAAGAATGGATTTGAGGAGTGGAGAAAGTTTTCACTGAAATAGAGGTCCCAGGAGATAAAAAGGGTGAACATTAGAACATTTTATCTAACTGGTGAAACCAATATTTGGTGGAACACTGTTAAGAATAGGCTCTTAGAGTTTGGTTTCACTTGGAGCAGATTTGTGGAAGAATTAACCACAACACACCTGAGTGCCGAGTGGGAACTAACAAATGCACGTGGTGCGTTAGTCCAGAGCACCTCCTTACTGCCTGTTCCTGAAGACTAAAGGCTGTAGACAAGGGCTCTCACCTTCAAGGCCCGCAGCTGTAGGAAGGGCTTATATGTTGAGTAAGAAAGAAGCTGCCACCTTTGGCACAGTAGTTGCGGGAACTCTCTTTCACTTTCAAAACCATTTTGTGTATTGATTGATTTAGTTGCCACTCATTCATTATATACACATGATCTACCATGCAAGTGAATCTTGAGAATAAGAAGGCATAAACCAATGATGGACTCAAGTTATCCAATGATTCTAGAGTTGAGTGTTCTATTTCTCATGAATTGTTTCAATCACTATTGGTGGGATAGTTTTCCCTGGAGTTCTGATTCTATTTGACTCATCAAACTTTGATATTATTTCGGAAATGAGCTGGTTGTGTACATATGGGGTTAAGATAGATTGTGATGACCCTAAGGTTATTTTAAGAGATGAACAAGGGAGAGAAATATGTTTCATGGATAAAGAAAGGAAAAATCTTATCCTTTAAACTCTGTTGTGAAAACCAATGAGCTCTTGTGTCAAGGATATATTATCTATTGCTACTGGTAACATTCAACTGAAGGAAGAAAAAGTAGAAGATATCCCGATAACTTGTGAATTTAGAGATGTTTTCCTGAAGAATTACTAGGAGTGCTCCGTAAAGAGCAATTAATTATGAGATTGAATCAATCCCTAATGCTCAATCTATCTTCAAAACCCCATATCGTATGGCCCCAATTGAGCTTAAAGAACTGAAGTTTCAGTCAGAGGAGTTATCACAGAAGATATTTATCAAACCATCCAAGTGTGCCATCATGGGATGCCTGGTTCTATTTGTAAAGAAGAAGAATGGAACTTTGAGGTTATATATTGTTTTCATAGAGATGAACACAATCACCATCAAAAACAAATACCCATCGCCCAAGTGAATGACTTATTGATCAACTGCAAGGACCAAAAGAGTCTTCTTCAAGATTGATTTGAGGTCAGGGTACCATTAACTTAGCATTATATATGAATACATTACCAAAACCACACTACGGACCATGTATGGGTCATGATGAATTCACTGTGATGCCTTTTGTCCTAATCAATGGCCCTGCGGCCTTTATGGATCTTATGAATAGAGTTTCAGACCATATCTAGATAAGTTATGGTGGTGTTGTAAAAACAAATTATCTTGAAATACTCCAAGGATAGAGATAAGCATACTGTTTATTTGAGACAATGTTATGGACGTTGAGGGAACATCAATTACATAGCCAATAAAAAAAGCATGAGTATTGTTGTGGAATAAATGGTTTCAAAGGAAGAGATTAAGATTGAATTGTAAAAAGGTCAAAGCAGTTACAAAGTGCTCAAGACCCACCAATGCGTTGAGATTAGAAACTGTTTGAGTTTAGTAGGGAATTATCGAGTTCAGAAAGGAATTGTCATATAGTGGCACCTTATTCCTCCCAACAATTCAAGTCTTATGGTGGTACTTTATCCATAATCCAGGTGCATTGAGAATTTGAAAACACATTACTTGTAAGGGATACCTTGTGTAATCTATACTGGCCATCAGAGTTTGAAGTATGTCTTCTCTCACAAGAAGCACAGTCTACATAAAACATCAGTTATGGTAAATCCACTGTCAACCAAGAACTGAAAATATTGTGGCGGATGCCCTGAATAGGAAGGCATAACATACTGTGAACACTGTAGTGATTACTCAACTGAATTTCTTGAGAGAGCTCAAGGACTTGCACATTCGATTAATGTACTGGAAGGCAAATGTTCAACTGCTGGCACTTACCTTACAACCCTCCCTAATGGAGGAGCCTAGAGTGAATCAAGATAGTGATCCTACGCTCCAAAGAATAAAGCAAAATTTAAAGAAAGCAGATCTTAGAGGAGTCTCAAAATACTCGCTATTTGGTGCACCGAGGGGGCACCAATATGTACACAGATTTGAGGCAATATTTTTATGAAACAAGACAAGAATAGAAATTACAGAATATATGGATAAAGGTCTGATTTGCCAAAAAGGCCAAGGCAGAACACCAGCGCCCCGTAGGTGAATTGAGACCTTTAGAAATTCCCACTTGGAACTGGGATTTCAATGGACTTTATCATGGGATTCTCTCAGATATAGTGTCTGATAGAGGTCAGAGATTTCAAGCCTGTTTTGGCATGCACTTCAAGGAGCCTCTGGAACTAGATTGAACTTTAGCAGTTCTTATCATCCTGAAACGGATGGGCAAGCATCTAAACTATCAATGGATTAACTCTTCCAAGTTGGCGCCTGTAGTGTTTCACGACCAACATTTGCATTTGAAGAAGTATGGAACTCCCAGCAGTCAACGTTGTGATAGCATTAGCAGAGAATCCTTCATTGAACATCAGGACAAAATGGCAGCAGACATTAACAACAAATCATTTTATGGATCGTGAAGATCTTCTTCAATATTTAATAAGGCGGCATATCTCAGAAGACTCTTGAAAGCATACCATTGGAACCAACAGAAAAGTTCTGTTGATAAACGAAGGAGATTCCTAGAATTTTCGATATATGACAAAGTTTTTCAGAAAGTCTCACCAACTAGGGGTATACGGAGGTTGCAATGCGACCTAAATTGCGGTCGAGATCTTTTGAACCATATCAGTTCATGGAAAGGTCGAATTCCATAACTTGTCTACCAGATCTGCCTATATAACTCAAACATGTGCATAACATGCTCTGTGTTCCTTACCTTACAACTCAGGTAGTACATTTCAGATCCTGACCATGCTGTCATAGTCAAATCCATTACGGTCATTGAGGGTCTTGTGTTTCAAGAGCATCCAATTTAGATATTGGATCACAGGATTAAGCAGTTCAGTATCCAGTAGATACCTTAAATCAAATTACTTTGGGCAAACCTTCCCCCCAGAAACTACCTGAAACACTGAGGATCAAGTGAAAGTCACGAATCCATATTTATTTGGGATAACCTTGTATCCATTGGCAACGTTCATAAGTTTCGAGGACGAAACTCTTTAAGGGGGGCAGGCTGTAATCGCCTGAACCTAAATCATATTTATTTATTTAATTAGGCCATGTTATTTATTTTCACATTTATTTATCTCATTGAACCATCCCAGTTGGGAAAATGCATTTTGGGCGCCACTTTGCAATTCGAGCTTCATTTACCGGACTATTTCGGAGAAAAATTGATAGCAGGCTTCGATATTTATGATTTAAAAGATTAAATTATTTTTATAACATTACATTTAATCTCGAGCTTTGGGGGAAAAAAAAAAGTTCGCAAACGCACTCGGTTTCAGTTCTTTCTCTAAACTGAGCCCGTTTAAGGCCGACTTTGACCCAACAAGAGTTGACCCTTATTTGTTTAGCTAAACTCTCTTAATTAAGCTTTAATTAAGCTTAAAATCGTTGACTTTTCTACTTTTATTTTCAGCCAAGTAAAACCAAGTCTAAATTGTAAAATTTTCATTTTATTTTCATTTTACACCAAGCATTCAAGACACTTTCTCTCTCTTCCCTCTCCTCCTTCTCTCTACATGGTTGCAGCACCAATTCCAGCAGCAAAAACACCCCTTTTAGCCACCTTTCAACCACCAAACATCCACCACTTACCACCCCCAACCACCCCTCTCACCCCCACAAGCATCAAGGATCTTTCTTACCTCTTTTTCAATCACAAAGTGAGTGTTCTTTTCACCCCTATGCTGATTTTTGTTTTGATTCTTGATCTTGTTAGTTTTTGTTTCTTATTTTGGTTGTTTTAGTGATGGATTATGCTGTTTTTATGGTATTAAGAATCATCTTGGTGATGGACCATGTTGGAGTTGAAGCTAGGGTTAGGGGTTTATCTTAATCATGCAAGCTTCATGTTCAAGTGTGGAATTTTGATTGTTTTAAATGAGATTTTATGATCTTTGGCATTGGTAATGAGTATCAAGATGTTTATACTGATTTGTATAAGTTAAAGAGTGATTTTAGTGGGTGGTTATGTGAAGAAAAGATTGCAAATATGTGGTTATTGGGCTGTCAACAGACCTAAAACAGGGGCCACTTCGGGATTAAACTGGTATTGTTTGGCACATCTAAAATTCATGATTTTTGGTTTAGTAATACCTTATGAGTTAGCTTTCAATAGGATTTAGAATTACTCAATTTGGAGATGCGTGGAAAACGTTATGACCAATTTACTCAAGACTGTGCAGAATACATTGAAATTGGGAACTGAACTGGAACAGTGACTTTACGGAAAAACTGGTATTGATTGGGTCATGGAAAAATCGTGATTTTTGGTATGTGGATAGGTCAATGAGTTATCTTTCAAATGCCTTTTGAATTGCCTTAATCCGAGTCCTGTGCAAAACGTTATAGTCATTTTGCTATGACTGCACAAATTGAACTGAAATTGTGCACGTCTATGTTCTACCCTAATTTTAGGGACCTTACTGCATGAATCATGATTTGTGTCCTAAATGAAAGTCTTAGTGGACATTATGAGCTTTTCATATTGGGGTTTTATATCTTAATTGGAGGTCGGTAGTGAAAGATATGGATTTCCCAATGCAAACCATCAATGGTAACATGAGTGAATGCAGAAATTGAGACATTTGAAAATATTATCAGAAGTTTCTATATAATTATGGGTATTTTTAGAAGTTTAACAAGTTTGATTATGTAAAAAAGCTTACTTGGGTTGATAACTAAGTTAAACAAGTATGAAAATGAAATTTGGGAAGTAAGCAGCGTAATAACTCAAAATCAGTATCCTTTGGACCAAGTTAGAGTGTTATATGAGCTTTTATGAACCTCACAGCACCCCTTATGGCATAAACCATTTGTCGCCCATTTCAGAAGCATCACACTTTTTATTATCCATTTTAGAAATATCAAAAACCCATATTTCATTTATATCAATTAAAATCTTTTCATTATCACCTCAATCATTTCCATTTGGTATATTTGGCTTCAATTTAACTTGTCTTAACCCTAACTGATTTAAATCAGTTCATGTTGGTTTAACTTGTCTTATGTTGCATTAAAATCAGTTTCTTATATTGAAATGCATAAGTTATGTATCCCAATTCATTACTCAATTTCTGTTACACATACTTTTACTTACTCAATTATGCGAGTAAGGATCATTTACTGACTACACATACTTACAATGACATTTATGAAATAGAGTTGAGGCCTAATTATCGTTCCCCATTTTGCATAAGTGTTATCAAGTCAGAATATATTTATCAAGTCAGATGACATTTATGAAACAACTGACTTGTATCAAGCCAGATGATATTTTTAAAGACTCATGGTACGTGCATTGCCTGTATCATTAGAAATCACAGTGTATTTATCAACGTTATCATGTTTTGGTAAGTACATCAATGAATCAGTTACACAGTGATTTATCAGATAATTAGTGACCCCATCAGTTATCATCTATAGGGCATTCGCCCTTCAGTTACCCGCGCGACTTCAGGCCAGGTCTCCCGGTCGGCTTGGCAGGTGTACACCTATCCATAGATCGTAACAGTATCAAGGGGTTCACTATCAGATAATAACTAGCAATGCACCTTTACATCATCTTATTCACTATTTTAACTAAATGAATTGCAAAGCGGGCCCAATCAGTGTTTCAATGATCATTTGACATTACAGGAATGTATGTATTGAGCTTCAACTCACAGTTCGAAATGTTTTCATGTTTTGTTTTAGGCAAATGCTTAGAGAATCATCTTCATGCTAGTAAACCAGCGCAAGAGAATAAGTTGAGCAAGGAAATCTGGATGGACCAACACTGAGACAGTGTATGCATATTTTTAGAGCAGTATATTGAAATGTTCAATGGATGGAGATACAGATTACATGGTGAATTGTTTATACTATGGTGTAAAAGCCTCATGTTGATTAACAGTTGATTATTTATGGATTGATCAAGTGTGTATGTGTATGATTGAAGTTATGCGTAACTGTGTTATTTATAGCACTCATGTTTCAAGCCTGGTCCTTTTGGACGGCGGTAATGCCCCTATCATTAGGTTGTGTAAATGATAATTAAGAGATTTATTAAGGAAAATATAAGCAGTGAACACAAGTTTAATTTGGGGGCGTTACATCTCTTAATGAGAAGGGAAATAATCATAGTCGAATGACATCAGTGAGACTCCATTAAGTTTCAACATGTCACACACCTCTAAAAAGACAAAGAGGTGTAGATTCGGGTCTTCGAAAGGAGTTCCTCCAAACTGGGATTGTTGCACCAAGGAAATGGGTGCCGGTTTGAGCTCAAAATTGTTGGCATCAACATTAGGGCAAGCGATGCTTGAGGCGATCCCTTAGACTCCAGGGGTAATGAAATCCGAAGCATCCTTCTTTGGTCACCTCCTTCTGCTGCCGTGTTTGTTGGATTCCTTCTTGCCTCACATCTTTGTTCTTCAATCTTTTGCTTCTTCCTCCATAAGCGAAAAGTCCTCTCGATCTTAGGCTCAAGTTTGCATAGGAATGGACTTCATATAAACGGGGAAGATTTCCGCAAGCACTATCGCCAACACTACCAGCGCAACAAAATAAGAAAAATAAAAAATAAAAGTAAAAGACAATAAAATACTTAGTCACTTCTGTAAGACTAACTCAATAGTTAACAAATTGGTCATCGGCAGCAGCGCCAAAAACTTGACCACTGCCGCAAGCGCACGGGTGGTCATAGTATAGATAAAAAGATCGTTCTTAGGGACTAAAGTAATTTATCAAGTTTTGTCTATCAAAATATGCTAAGAAAATTCTAAATCAAGGGGTTTTTATAACTTCAAATTTACTAATTGTAAATCAATTAAGGAAAAATGCCTAGGAATTTATGTAGTTAAGAAAGGCGATTGGATCAAAATGATAAACATGTGCTTTTCTTTAATCGGTTAATTTCAAGGAATTGCAGTCTATCCAAAAATTTAGTCTATTCTTTTGAAATCTACCAAATTTGCCTAAACTAAGCAGAAGTCGTTCTTTCAAACTAATTTGTCTTAATCCAAATTGAATATTTTCGATTACATTCTAGTCCCCCCAACATGCAGATCTCCCTTTCGAGTTCAAGCAATCTAACAATCAAATGTTACCTTTCAGTTTTTCACTCAATTGTTTCAAGTGTGCAAGCAAACTTTGGCAAAAATAAATCCACTCACAACATGATAATCACTTGATAGAACCAAATCAAATCAATCATGAAACAAGCACAATTCTATTGATTAAAACATGATCTAACTACACTTTCATAAACCAACAAATCCCTAGACAAAATAAACTACTCACATAATCAAAGATTAAACAACTAGCCAACAATTTAGCAAAATATGAGAGAAAGGGCTTGACAGAGACAGCCTTCGACCAACATCTATAAACCACTCAAACCAATCGCACTCAAGATTTCTTACTAAAACAATAATCAAACTAAAAATCCGAACTAAAAAGAGCAAAATTTTGAAAAAGAAAGTGAACTATGCTATACTTCCTCCTTCTTCTTTACTGCTGAATGACAAGACTTTATAGAGAAGCTTGGATGTTTTCAGCCACATAGCCGAAGGTAGACGAAGAGGCAATAGTTACACAGCTTACTACAGTCTGTGGCAGGCACCACAGTCTGACATGGTCTTGGCTGGACCCGATTTTCTACTCTTGTCTTGCTCCACAGGTGTAGCATCACATGGGTATCCATGGGGGAGGTCAAAATACATCCAATGAGGGTCAAATGTTAGGTAAAAAAGGCCTAAAATCCTGCAAAACACAGCAGACAACCATACCCAAGCATAAACAGAGAAGAGGAGTGTAAATAGTAACTTAAAGCACATAATTCTCCTAAAAAATGTGGCAAAACGACCTTAAAATGATATATATGATAGACATTTGTCAACTATGACACTAAGAAGCAAAAAGGTACACTGCACTTAAGAAAAGGTACATTTCAGGCAAGAAAAGAAACACTACTGAGAAGAAAAGATACACTGCAACATATCAAAAAGGTTCACTACAACATTAAGCAAAAAGGTACACTACAGGATCAAAAAAATGTACACTATAGGGAAGAAGATGTGCATTGCAAGCAAGAAACTGCTATTATTTTCTATAGTCATAGAAAAGTTGAAGTATAAGATATAACCTTTTTTCGCGTTGATATTCTCATCTTCATCTTGAATGCATAGATTTGGTGTCTTGGGTGCCTTAATTCTATTCAGTTCAATCCCTTTACCAAAGCCATGAGAACTATTCGATTCAAAATTCATTCTATCGATGATCTTTGCCACTCAAATTGATAAAATAGGAAATTCTATATCAATATTTCTTTTTCTTGTATAAGAAATGATACACATTACAAAGCTACAACAAAACATAAAAAGCAAAAAAACTCATTAATACATAAGGTTCAACAAAAATAAGAAAAAATAATACTAATTTTTAAAATATATAAATTAAAACAATTAACATCAAGAATGAAATCGGGACTCTATATAAACCTTTTGGTTGTCTCTTACACTTGTCTATACAATGCAAGCTTAATTTAACAGAAAATAATTCTGTCCTATATAATTTGCATTAATATCTTCATTATTATTATCAACTTCTAGATTTTGCTCCTCGTCCATGGATTTTTCCCAATTTCAATATCACAAACTTATCACTAAAATATTTAAATGATAGCAATATACAGAGTCTTGTGACTGCAGTTTTGACAACTGCTTGCATCAGATATTCATCGATTACGTACCCAACAAAAAATTCAACATACATTCAACGTACCAATGTCATCTCCTTATAAGCATTTTCTTTTTGATCTCCTACATTCCTCATGTTTAATCTGCTTCTTCTTTCCATCATGCATATCAATGACAAAAATTATAAACCAATTTAACTAAAAGTCAAGTTCATTCTCACTGTTAGAAGCATAATTACAAACGGTTCATTGCAAAAGGGGAACACATGCACACCAAGACATCAAAGGCTTATTGCAGTGAAGAAAAGAAAGGCAGTAGCCACATGGAAACAAAGTCTCTCAAAGTTAACTCAAGTCACAAGAAGATTATTATCCCTAAACCACCCTAATAAAACACACAAATGCCCCAAAAAAATTATCTTCTTGAGCTAATTTTATCGTAAGCTTCATCTATATACACTGCACCTAAGCTAACCAAGAAGACAGACTAAGAACTTGACATACATCTGGAAGTCTTGTTAAGGGCATGGGTTAGGTCTACATGGTATTATAGCTATAGTTACTAAATAGAGTGAACGATGCTAGTTTATCAAAGCATTGACTACCGACTACTTAGGCCCCTGGACTAACTCCATTGGATTTTTTAGCACATATTGTGGCCTAACTCTGGTTTCAACAAAAATGGTCAAAACTAAAAAATGCTATACAGCTTGCAGTTGTTTGTTTAGCTAACTAATTCTATGGTAGAGGAAAACTTTGAAGGAAAAAGCCATGTTTAGTCATATGTAATAGATATAGGTGCATCAAACAACATCCTTTCAGAAGGAACCCTAGTTCGAAAGTGCAATCAAATCATTTAGATTTAATGCCATATCATAATGTTGTTATGACGATCCTCATCACTGTTGATCAATGACAAAATGTTGCAAAAATGCATATTCACTAATCACGACTTGAGGATGGAGACAAAAGATTACGACACAACAAGGACCAATACTTGTGTCTCTATGCGCTTATACTTACATACATATAATGCATTTATTACTTCCTCACTTATTGAAGAGGTGACATTTTCAATTTGATGCTCCTCTAGTATAGATTCAATAAAGAATAAAAATTACACAACATAATCACGAGTCTTCCTCACCCATGATTTCTAATTAGTTCCCGTAGAAGGCTATTGGAATTGTGTTCAACCTGAAATTATGATATTTTATACCCTTTTATCATCTAATATTTGCTCTAAATAAATTGTTAAATTAGATTTTTAATAATATTTTTGTTTAATAACTTGAAGAAAAATAAATAAATTTACTCAAACAAATGCCAGAGCTGGATCCGATTGAAGCAAACAAGAAAGAAGAAAAAAAATGAAGCTAGATGAACCCAGTAGAACCCGAGGCCCAGATCCCAGCCCATCTCTCCCTTCTCTCTTTCTTTCTCCCATGGCCCAGGCCCAGCAGCTTCCTTACTTAAGTGAGGCATGCCTCTCACGTGACCTATCCCCCCTCCCCATTCTCTTCTTCTTCCTTTGTACCTAGCCAGCTGAACTGAAATAGAGGAAGCACAGTAGAGCACCGTGCCCTTCCATCTTCTCCACTTTAATCACGCGGCTCTTCCTATGCTTACTTGTCTTCTTCCATTTCGGTTTCTAACCCAGCAAGCCCAAAAGTCACAGTAAACACACAGGGCCATTCTCCTTCTTCTTCTTCTTCGTTCCTTAGCCCAGCAAAATTGAGAAGAGGAAATGAGCAGAGCATGGTGGCATTCCAATTCCCATTTTCGACCGTTACTTGGTTTCTCTCTCTTCCTTCATTCCTTCATTATCTATCATCAAACAGTCGATTGGAGGGATGGATTAGAGGGCAACCGAAGGGGGCTGAGGTTGGCATTTTTTTTAGCTTCAAAAGGGGATCGAAAACGAGAGCATGAGGGTAGCAGAGCATGGTAGGGCAGGAGAGAGATATTATAGGATTGTTGTTTCCTTTCAATTTGGTCTTCAATTGTAGTTTCAGGCTCGTGATTCGGACTTGTCTTCAATCTTCTTTATGCTCTGTAAACTCCAGTGCATGTTGTTCTGTTTCAATGGAAGTGTGATAAACAAAGCTAGGTCTTGGATATGCTTTGCTTTGCTTCGATGGAAATGTGGTGAAGCAAGGATTCTGAATACATGAATCATTATAGATAAGTGTTGGTAGACTCTAATTGCTTGCAGTTTGGTGCTTCTTGTTTTGGCAAGTGTCTTTGTAAAGAGTATGGTTCCCAATTTCAAGAATTAATCTTGTCTATTTAATCTAATAATTGGTAGAATAACTTGACCTTGGTGTTCGATAATTTTAGCATTTAGTTTTAATTTAGTTTAGAATCTTTAGTAATCTAATTTCACAATCATCCCTGAGGACGATACCCGTAATTCGTACAACGATAAACCGTACGCTTGCAGAAAATCACAACAAGTTTTTGGTGCCGTTGCCAGATATGGCATTGTGAAATTTGGTTGCTTCGAGTCACAGTTTCAGTGATCGAATCATTTTAGTCGAGTTCGTTTTAGTTTAAGTTTTGTATTTCGAGTTCAATTGAGCCTTTATTTTATTAATTTGTCTAGATTATTTTCATTTGTTAAATTTAGTCCGTGTTTTGATTTTTGGTTTAGATTAGTTTCATTTTGAGTTCTAGTTATTATTTACTGCTGGAAAAAAATAAATACTAACCCATTTAGTGTTTGTGCAGGAAACCTAAAAAAAAAAAAAAACAGTGCAGGTTTTTCATAATTATTTTCAGCTTTTGTTCGAATTGTTTTTTTTTTTTTGGGGCTTAGTTCTGGTATGATTTTGCTAGTTTTGATATTTTTTCTCGATTCAGCATGATTTTTAGAGGCTATGTGAATGTTTCTGGAATTTGTGGGACTGTTTAGATTGTTCTGTGAATTTTGGACTAATTAAACTGTTTGCATTTTTCTGCACTGTTTGGGAATAGAAAAAATTCAGAAAAAATTATATTTATGTCCCTTATGACTGTGTGGAATTTGTTGTATATTTAGTTCTATTTTTAGAAGTCTTATTTTCTGTTTTAATTTTATTTTAGAATTGAGTTGTTTAGATGCCATTTATTTTCTGATTTTCTTTTAGTTTGTTTGTGGTTGTGTTTTTGTTTTAGAATTGATCATATTTTGTTTGGATATTGTTTTTAGCTTTGATTCACTCTTTTGTTTTGTTTTGTGTTTTTTTTTTTTTAAAAGCTCATGCTTTGTGTTTATGATTTGTCTTTTAGGTCTTTTTCTTTTGGTAGTATAGTTTTATTTTTGTTAGTGTATTTTGTGTGCTTAACTTAATCATTTAAGTCTCTTGTTTTTATTTTAGTCCTAGTTTGTAATTAGTATCCTATTGACTTTTTCTTTCTTTTAAAATACCCAAAAAAAGAACAAACAAAAAACTAATTTTGAAAAAAAAAACAAGGAAAAAAAAAGGGAGTTTTCAAGAATGTCAGTGTTTAATTTTCCACAACTCGAGCATGAACCTCTCTGGCGTTATTTGTCTAGGCATAATGATTATCGTGCTAATATGAGTCAAAATTTTGAGAAATGGGAAATTTGTGAGGTCATAGCCTTGGGCCTAAATTCTGAATTTAGGGGTCATGTTGCGTCTATGTGCCTAGGTGGTTTACTAGGATTGTTGTCTATAGCTCAAGATGAGGTTTGGGATTTCTTTGAGTGATTAGCTTGGGATACTTATGAATTTGACCAAGCTAGAGGGAATTTAGGATACCCAATTCATGCTGAGTCTGCCTTTCCTGCTAATCCTTAGCACCAAGATCACTTTAGAGATTCCTATGACCCCTCTCATGTTTCTGTGCCTCCTATTTTGTGTGCTTATTGTGAGTCTTCCTATCATGATGCTTATTCTTGTCCGTATTGTAACTATATTGATGCTACTTGTGCAAGTGTTGAACAGAGGTTAAATGCCTTGACCACTAAAGTGTTAGAGATAATGAAAAAGAGCATTCCTGAATATTCTCATTGTTTTAATCAGAGTAGGGAGTGTTGTGATGAGTCTGATTCTAGTTTAGGATCTCCTAAACCTGTAGTTAGTCTTTATGATGACTTTGAGCCCTCTTATCAATCTAGGCCTAACTTGCACGATGTCCTGCCTTTGCCTAGCCTAGAACGGGAGAGTGACCTTTCTATGTCTCTATCCCCTAACCTTGCGCCCCACACTAGCTCACATACGGATGTCATTGATGATGTCTTAGTTTCTACCGACCCACCCACCATCTTTGATGACTGTTCTGAGTCTGAGGGTCAGGAACCTGAGAGACCTGGTGAGTTAGATATGAGCATCCCATCTGTAGTTGAGCATCATGATGATTTAGATGATATTGCTGTCCAGGAGTCATGTGAGGAGGATGTTGTGCCCATTACTTTAGAATTTAATGATGATATTCTTTCTGTAGAGCATGAAACTTTTTCATATGGGCTTGATGTCAATGAAAGTTTTCATGAGGGTTTTTGTATTGAATATGAATCATTCTCTTTTGACCCTCTGATACCTCATGACTCATTCCCTGTTGAATATGATTCATTCTCTTTTGATGTCCCTGTGGGTTTGGATGTGGACATGTGTGTTGACTATGAATCCTTTTCTTTTGACCCCATCCAAGCTAACCTCCTTTTTGAGTCTCACAAGTCTGAAGTTATTGAGTCTGAGTCCTTTATACCCATGGTTGTCAATTTTGACCAGCCTCCGATGCGTATTGAACTTAAGGGACTTGTGGACTTAGGACCCTCTGATTTGCCTAGATCGGTCATTCATGATGATTACATTTCTAGGCCGATGACCCACTTCCTGGCTACTTTTGAGTATGTCTATCTCTTTCCCAATTGGGCCCACTTATTTGACAAGTTGAAATGGGCCCTTACTTGTGCTGAATTGCAATGGTGGATGTACTCTTTCTTGCTCTAACTTGTTGCTGTTTCCTGCTTCCATCTTCTTGCGAGTTGCTCTTGTTTATATGATAAGCTGCTACGTGCGCTAATGGGTTTTGATTTGAATAATAGCTTATGCATTGTGATAGAGTAGCTGACACTCCATGAGCCTCTAGTTATATCAGGAGGCTTTAGCCTAGGTGTACTTCAACACCTGACCTGGTATGATCGTTCCATTCTCTTCCCTCTTCTTTTTTCGTTTCTTTTCTTTTTCTTAGTTGTAGATATTTAGGATTGTGGTTGTGATGGGTGATCAATCTTGAGGAGAAATTTGGGATTTGTTGAGCCGTGTTGGCTGTGATCACTCTTGGTTGTATTCAGTTTTGTGTCTCTTTGTAAGTTGTGGATATCTAGGATTGTTTTGTACTTCGTTTTGTGAGTTTTTAATTTTCTTTGATTTTCTTTGATTTTCTTTGGTTTTGTTCCGTGAGTTTGTATATATTTGTGTTTTGTCTCGATTTTCGGTGTTGCTTTTTGGTGCCTTAGTTTCCACAATGAGGACATTGTGGAGGTTTGGTGTGGGGGTGAGGTGCCCATTTTTAAAAAATTCAAAAAAGATTTTTGTTTCATTTTTGGGAAAGCTTAGTACTATTCTGATCAGCTTAAATCTCATATGCTTTGATTGTTAGCTTGTATATATGCATGATGTGCTTGATAGGTCTTTATCCTCGGTGTGTCATTTTAAGCCCTCAGTCTAACCCCAATTGTTCATTCTTGATGTGTGTAGTCCAATCCTTAATTATACCCTCATCATTATCCTAAGGTCTTAGTTTTCTATGATCGGCCCTCCCACTTGTTTTTGACACAATTACTTTGATGTTTTATTGAAAAAGAAAAAAAAGAAAAAAAAAAGAGAGAAAAGAAAATGAAAATGGGAAAAGAAAAAAAATGAAAAAAAAAATGAGAATGAAAATGCAAAGAAGAAGGAAAAAAATTTGGAATGACAAGTATCCCTTTGAGGCATGCGCTACTGGGTGTTACCCTTTGAGGCATGCGCTATTGGGTGTTACCCTTTGAGGTAATACTGCTACTGGAAAAACTTGCTTCCTATGTTGATAAGTCAATAATGTAATTTGTGTCAATCGAGTGGGATTGAGTTTGATTTTGGTAAACCTGAGCTCTAAGATGATGGTACACTTGCACACAAGTACATGAATGGATTCCAAATCTCGATGTACAGTGGGTGAAAAATTAGTGCTTTGATAACATTCATGCGGTAGAGAGCCTTTAAGTGCATTTTGTTTATATGCAGGCTAATATCTTTGCCACATGGGTGATTTAGTTGATTAGAATGTGTATATATCTTTCCCTAATAACATATTAATTTTTGAAAAACAAAAAAAAACCAAAAAGATTTTCAAGTTATTGTTTATATTTTCTTTTATAGATTTTGTGGGTAAATCTACTGTAAACCCTCACGAGACCTTACTTGTCCACTAGGGATGACCTAGGGGTTTAAAGGGCTTGTTGCACATGCTAAGTGCACTCGTGATTCCTACGAAAGTGAGTATGAATTTATTTTTATTTTTCTAGGATTTTTAGTTTTATTTTACTCAAGGATGAGCAAAACTTAAGTGTGGGGGTATTTGTTCAACCTAAAATTATGATATTTTATATCCTTTTATCATCTAATATTTGCTCTAAATAAATTGTTAAATTAGATTTTTAATAATGTTTTTGTTTATTTTTGTAGGAGTTGGAAATAACTTGAAGAAAAATAAATAAATTTACTCAAACAGATGGCAGAGCTGGATCAGATTGAAGCATAAAAGAAAGAAGAAAAAAAATAAAGTTAGATGAAACCAGCAGAACCCGAGGCCCAGATCCCAGCCCATCTCTCCCTTCTCTTTCTTTCTCCCATGGCCCAGGCCCAGCAGCTTCCTCACTTAAGTGAGGCGTGCCTCTCACGTGACCTGTCCCCCCCCATTCTCTTCTTCTTCCTTTGTACCCAGCCAGCCGAACCGAAACAGAGGAAGCACAGCAGAGCACCGTGCCCTTCCATCTTCTCCACTTTAATCACGCGGCTCTTCCTATGCCTGCTTGTCTTCTTCCATTTCGGTTTCTAACCCAGCAAGGCCAAAAGTCACAGTAAACACACAGGGTCGTTCTCCTTCTTCTTCTACTTCGTTCCTTGGCCCAGCAAAATTGAGAAGAGGAAATGAGCAGAGCATGGCGGCATTCCAATTCCCATTTTCGACCGATACTTGCTTTCTCTCTCTTTCTTCATTCCTTCATTATCTATCATCAAACAGTCGATTGGAGGGATGGATTGAAGGGCAACCGAAGGGGGCTGAGGTTGGCATTTGTTTTTTTAGCTTCAAAAGGGGATCGAAAACGAGAGCACGAGGGTAGCAGAGCATGGTAGGGCAGTAGAGAGATATTATAGGATTGTTGTTTCCTTTCAATTTGGTCTTCAATTGTAGTTTCCGGCTCGTGATTCAGACTTGTTTTCAATCTTCTTTATGCTCTTTAAACTCCAGTGCATGTTGTTCTGTTTCAATGGAAGTGTGATAAACAAAGCTAGGTGTTGGCTATGCTTTGCTTTGCTTCGATGGAAATGTGGTGAAACAAGTATTCTGAATACATGAATCATTACAGATAAGTGTTGGTAGACTCTAATTGCTTGCAGTTTGGTGCTTCTTGATTTGGCAAGTGTCTTTGTAAAGAGTATGGTTCCCAATTTCAAGAATTAATCTTGTCTATTTAATCTAATAATTGGTAGAATAACTTGGCCTTGGTGTTGGATAATTTTAGCATTTAGTTTTAATTTAGTTTAAAATTTTCAGTAATCTAATTTCACAACCATCCTTGAGGACGATACCCGTAATTCGTATAACGATAAACCGTACGCTTGCGGAAAATCACAATAAATTGCATGTTTCGTCCTTTCTAATGAACTATTTCTTATAATTGTCATATGCTCAGGCATGAATCCCATATCCAAGGAACTCAAGATTACACATAGGGCACAATAAGCACCTTTCGACACGTTAATATTTATCACTTCCAAGAGTCATTTCAAAGGCTTTTCACCTAAACATACAGGATGCTTTAGGACCATGATCTGTATGGAGCAAGAACATTTCTAGAACAGCTTCTGTGACACCCTATCCCCTAGGGTTAGGAGTACCAATGATTTCTTATGTTCTTACTTACTTTCTAGGAAAAAACGGACAGAGTTCCGTCTAAAAATGGGCTACAACTAGGCTTAAAGCCTTAAAATGGGTTCCTTTATTCGATAAACACACAAACATATATTCATAACTCAACGGCAACATACCAGAGATCACAACACTACAGGTGACATACCTAGAGTATGCTAAGCAATACAATTTAATAAGAGAAAGGAAATGAAAAGTGCAACTCAATGGATCACACATTTGAAATACTGGGGTTTATATCCCAAAAGAAAATAAATAACTCCAACTAAAAGACGACTGATAAATCAGATGGTCGGCTCACATGGCCATACAGAGCGACTGCTAGACAATATGCATTACATGGCATCAGTGATTAGCTTACAAGTAATCAAGAACTTAAATTACCTCATAGTACGCTGCTAAGCTCACAAGCTAATGTACAAAACATACAAGTACTTCTAGTGTAGCAAGGTAAACTCGACCTTAGCTTACATGAACTGACTTCTACCTATCATCTTAGGAACCTGGGGAAAAGGGAAAAGATAGGGAGGTGACCTACCATAGGCTCAGTAAATGATTCCCAACCCCCAGAAAACAAAACAGTTGCATATCATACTTTAGGTAACACATACACAAAATCTGATATATACAATATCATATAACAGGAATGTAGGGTCTTCCACATCTGCTATCACCTTAATGACCTTTCTAGTACGATAGTAACTCTATACTCCTAATTCACGCCCAAGGTGTTTAATGTGCCTGAACTAAATCTCTTATAGCTTATTGTTGGTAACTTCATGTTATATCAACATAAGATCATGCAATGTAAGATTCACATCACGTAATACGCACACAAGATTCATTAATAAGCCATCTCATGCAACAATTTAGGTATTGGATGCAATAGTACACTTAGTTCACGCATAAACACCTAGTCAAGGAGTTTTAAACAAAATGACCAAGTGACTTGTTTTGCAAGAGAGCAAGATTAATGCATATCGCTTAAATCAATGGAAGTTCTTATAAAGCTGTCGTGATGCCTTTGGTAGATAATTGAAACTCAATAAAAACTCTTTTAGAGAAAATATGCACCTTTTTAAATCTTTACACCAACATTAGCCCCAAATGAGACATTTACATCACATAACGCACACAAAATCATTTTCATAGGCATCAGAATCTCATATCTGTGCTAGGTACGTGAGAGGCCATCACTCACGTTCCATCGTACCAGTGAGATCATCACTCACATTTCATAAAATCCCCGTCTGGATCATCCAGGGTTTCCACTTCTGGCTCTACTCCCTAGGCAACATACTACCCCCGTCAAGGTCTTCTAAGGTTCCCACTTCTGAGTCAATCTCCCTGGGTATTAGGGTTCCCAAGAATCAGGCATTCTCCCTAATCATTATTCTTGTAGCACCGTTTTCCTAGCCCAAAACATTTTAGATGCATTTCACCTCTAAATGCGTCTATATTAAAACTTTCATTGTATCACAAACAATGACATTGTCATTCTCATAAGACTCGAAGCCTTAATGATTTCATATAGACTCAGAAAGCATAAAACCACTCATTTGGTGAAAAATGCGTAAAACAAGTTAATCTTTGCATATTCATTCACTCTCCAAGACGGGTAATATGAAAACTCATTTTTAAACGTTAATAGTTATATTCATACATGAATATCTGGATTTCTTTACATTTCAAATGCAACAGTCATTTCACAACACATTTTGCCTCAAAACTCGCATTTTATCATGTCAATATCACTTTCCTTCTCATGAAGGCTAAAAGCCTTAATAGGATCATTTAACTTTTGAAAAGCATACAACCATTCATCTTGTCACATTATGCTTCTAAAAGAGTTAATGGCCAAATACACATTCATTTTTCAAAAGAAACATCACTAAAACTTGTCTTAAAGATTTATATGCCTACAACTTATTCATAGATAGTTTCGCTTAAAAGGTATCCTTCTCAAACGAATGGTCTATAGTCATAACTAATCACATAACTCGACACACTTGCCATATCATAGTAGTTCGCATTCGTGCTTATTAATGCGCGCCTTTAAGCATAACACAAACATATTCATTCATTTTTAATTCACATTGTTTCCAACCCGCTGGCCATTTAAGTAACTACGAGAAACAACCAAGGAATCAATAAATATTCAAGTCGCTTATTTAAGCAACCAGAACGTTGTTTTAACCACGGAAAAGAGCAAACTACTCCTAAATAAATTACTTGAAGAATGTAATTACTCGAAAGCATTAATGCGAGAATGGTAGCGTATGCTTAATAGTGAATCAAGCGGGTTTCAATCAAATTGATTCGTATTTCATAAGTTATTCGCCAGGAGAACCTTAACTACGAATGAACAATTTGAGCAGTTGTTTAGACATGAAATTCAGTCGTGACATACACGCATGGGACACACAAGTGATAGACTAATAAATTCATAATCTTAATTTAGCAGCATGCAATGGTAGGCTTGAAGCATTTGACATTTATATATTGTCACAATGATACTCAAAACAAGTTCAAGATTTATGCAAGCACGTTCGTATATGGAAACAAGTACACACAATTAGCACATTTCAACACTTTTGTAATTTAACAATTTAAAACACTCAACCTAAACTCCCTCCTCATAGCACCGACCACAACAATCCTCAAAATTATATCAGTTCAACCCAAATGATTCACCAACTACTTGCAATTTCTCAACTCGTTATAGTTTCAACCTAACTACTAAATCAACTATTACAAATATTTCAAAAACATTTGTAAATTAGTAATAGGCTTAGGGATCAGGAACCACCCACTTGGACTCCAAGCTAAGGACCTGTTCTAAGGGCTTCGATTTGGATGCTTCAAAACCAGGATTTCGACTCTATTGCCGCAATCACACCTAACCCACGTGAATAGACCCCAATTTGCTTGCTACTACTTGTAAGCCCTTTCTTCCCGCTCTCCCGGTCTCCAAGTCAGGCCGCCTATGGTGGTTGTGGTGGCGGCGGCTAAGGGTTTTTAGAACACTAGCCCTCAGACCGCTGCTTCTCACACACATACTCTCTCTCTCTCTCTCTCTCAGTTTGCCGGCAACGGATGAGCGTCCAGCAGTGCCGTCGTCACCGCCATGTCCACCGTCAAGACACCTCACCTTCGACCTCCGCTGTCATCCTCTCCTTCTATCTTAGTTCACTCAGCCTCTCTCTCTCTCATCGTTTTTGGGTTCGCGGCAGTTGCAGAGAGGGGGAGAAACGGTGGTCGACCCTCGCCAGTGGTGGCACCGTCGCTCCTCTCTCTTCTCCTTCCTCTCTAGCTTGTGATGGGTGTCAGAAAGGGCTGACTTACAGGACCCAGAAACCCCCCTGTCGTGTGCGTGAAGAAAAAAGGTGGCTTCGGCCCCTTTTTTGTTCCCCCTTTTTCCTTTTTTTGGGCAATTATCTAGTCAACTTTAGGCCTCGGCCACCAAGTCATTAGCACATGCTCTAGACTCAGGTCTAAACATTGTAATAATCAGCATTCTAATCGAATTTGGTGATACAACTAAATTAAACTATCGACATAATTTAATGGCTCAAATTGGTAATAATGATAATGATAATTCTCTTTTTAATAAAATTATCACTTAAGCAAGTAGGTCAGTATTGATCTAGCTTGATTAAAATAATAAAATACGATCTCATAGTATCAAGAAGTAGGCTAGATAGCTTAAATAAAATGCGGATATTACACTCTCACCCCTTAAAATAATTTCGTCCTCAAAATTCTAAAGCTATGTTCAGTCGTACCTAAGATGGTCACAAACAGGACAAAATCTACACAGCTTGCACTAAAATCTAAAATTTTGTCTTACGATAAATTGAAACTGAAAAGAGGCTTATAGTATCCAGTTTCGTCCTTGCCAATCCTCTTCAAGCAACTACTCACTCTATTTAGGCACTGAGGGCAATCGCATAGAAGAGGGGAAGATGAGTTGGCGTGGAAAACCAGATTAAGCATGTTTAAACAGGAACAGAGACTTTCAATTATCTAGACTCAATCCGCATTGTAAACAACAACTCTATGTATATGTATCGTTAAGAATCGGCACCTAAAGGTATGACAATTGGGTCATGACATCTCATGGTCATATACAAGTAGTTTCCTTCTAAAACATGAATTTAAGCCACCTTTAAGATCAACACGGTTAACCCGGAAACTCCTATAACACATTAGAGTAGTAAGGGCATCACATAAGCATCGCGTAGCATCACTTTGGTAGAATGACATCATATAGAATCAACATTTTGGCATTCTCAAGCCTAAGAATCATAAGCAATATGAACGCGTCTAATACGCATATAGCAAGAAATTTACAAAAGGAAAACACATGCAACTGATATTCCCATGCTTTTACGTCAGTCCCAGCTAACTTTGAGGCCTTTCGTTCACGGCAACATATACAGGACATGTGAAGGTCGCCAGGTTCACTCGAGGGCATGAAGATATCAAATCATTCTAAGGTTAAATCAATCAACTAGGAAGCTACCACATCATGCTAAAGTAGTGGAGACATCATATTACATCACATTAACAATACGAAACTTGGAGTAGCACTCGAATTCACATTAATATCACATAGGGTTTGCAACAGAGCACACAAGGGATTAAGAATCACAAGTAACATGAGCTAGCATTACATGTTGATAGGAAGAAATTGAAAGGAAAATGCAATGGCAAGAATGTAAGTCGATGGGTGATAAAAGTCCCGCATAGGTCTGATCATAAGTCACTTAAGGGAGGTAGATGCATGGTTTCTTGGTTTTGCTTAGGAACATGCAAGTGTTGGTATTGGGTTCAAAGCACGATAATATAACATGCAGAACTGTAGCATGACGACTCAACAAGGCATTTAGAATAGATCAAGGCCACATACAATCATCAGGATATAGTAAAATAGTAACAATAACAAGCATAATAGCAATTGTAGTAGAACTCTAGAATTTCTTATGAAAACCACCATAGGGCACATGACACTCATCACATAGTCCCATATAGCAATGAATCAATAGTAACGAATCTCTAATGACGCTCGATGCCGTAATGACGTTATAAAGGCATAAATAACTCAGCATCTGAAGTCGAGAACTCAATTCTAAGCATGGTGCACTATTATGCCATCCAATAATAGAATATAAGGGAAAGAATATGTGAATGCGAGTTTCTATTGTTGCCTCATCATACTTTAAATGCGTGCCTATACAGTTATTCAGCTATAACACGAGATCATAGAATTCACGGAATATAAATAACGACCTAGTGTTCATATAATGCTCTGAATTACAAAAGTTTCGTTAATTGAGTCACATGCCAAACCAAACTCAAGTCAGGCAGACAACAAGATGTGTATTTACTAAACAATTCATTTACAAGGCACCTGAATGACCATGCATAACGAACCTAAGTAACTATATTGGCTTCCATGACCTTTGCTTTATTCACAATGTTATGCTTACACTTCAAAACACGTAAGTTCGCGATAGTGACTTGCAGAAGGATATATAAATGAGTATACACAAGTGCAACCGTCATTTAAAACCAATGATCTAGGGTATACCTTGAGGTTTCTCCAAATTGTTTAGAGTTAGCCACCAATCAACCAATAAGGGGTAGGAACAACTGCATTAATTGTCTTATGGATATTCGTGGAGGTTTCGAAACACGTTCGTCTCATGAAGTGATTGTGGAAGTCTGAGGAACTCTTAGTACGGAAGGGAAGGTTCTATCTTCTACTATAGGGCACTCTGGCTTCTGCACTTGGTATTAGGGCTTAAGAAGATGTTGGAAAGGTGTAGATTGTTGCCCCATGGGGTTAATGAGCTGATACATGTGGGATAATAATTCCAAAATTGTTAGGTTCTTCCTTTTATCTCTATTCTTCTAGGTGAGTTATGGTTGATATAGCCCGGATGCTATCAATCATATGATAAGAATAGCATTCCATTCCCCGATAAGCATAACACCCAGCCGACTCGTGAGTAATAGTGGTTACATGTTGGGAAGCAAGGAAGACTCCCTATGTAAATGACAATCCAGATTAAGGTCCCATCTAAGTTCGATGGCTTGTATGCGGACGGCTCGGAATAACACTTAGGCAACAAGCAACTAGACTATATCATAATCACCCATATTGACATGCACGCATACAGGGTTCTCACTTAGTTCCTCTAGTAATTGAAATTTCATGTGAAAAGGGGTATCGTCTAAAAGAACGTTTAGTTAAGGAAAGCAATCTCTTAATCACTTGCTAACAGCTTATCATTAACACATCAAGCAACGTATGCAGCTTGACATGTAGGTATTTGAAAAATCCAGTTACACATAGAAACTTATGTTTATACAATGAGGCTCGAATATCATTGTAAAACAAATGCAAGTCTTCAAACGCAAAAATAAGGCCTAACTATATAATTAGAAAGGTCTTTTAATGTAAAAGAAAATCCTTAACTCACTATTTAAGAAGAATCCTAAGTTTCGAAATCTCTAGGAATGAGCTTAGAGTTAAGACTTTTCCAATCTTTTGAATTCAAATTAGGTGTGCTTAAAACTTTTGATTTAAATCACCAAGATTTATATACGAAGCAATCATTGTTGTGCTAAAACTTAGCTTATCTACAAGAACACAAGTCATTCAGTCTATACTCTAGAAAATAGTTCATTCATTCGATCAATGAGCTCACTTAAGCCGCACATAGCTAACTAAACGCACGAACTTTCATCCTAAAATCACATTTGCACACAATAGCACATCATATACCACGTCATCTCAAATGCATTCCTAAGAAACTATATGAAATACAAGACTTAGGTCACGACCTATGGTCGCTGGACCTTGCTCTGATACCATCTGCGACACCCCCGTCCCCAAGGGTTAGGAGTATCAACGTTTTCTTAGATTCCTAATTAATTTCTAGGACAAAACGAGTAGAGTTCTGTGCTAAAACTAGGCTTATAGCCTTACAATGGGTTCTTGTATTCGATAAATGCACAAACATATATTCATAACTCAACGGCTACACAATGGAGATCACAACTCTACAGGTCACACACCCAGAGTATGCTAAGCAGTATAATTCAATAATAGAAAGGAAATGAAAAGCAAAACTCAATGGATCACACATCTGAAGTACTGGGGTTTACATCCCAAAAGAAAATAAACAACTCCAACTAAACGACGACTCATAAATCAGATGGTCGGCTCACATGGCCATACAGAGCGACTTCTACACAATATGCACTACATGGCATCAGTGATTAGCTTACAAGTACTCGAGAACTGAAATTACATCATAGTACGCTACTAAGCTCACAAGCTAATGTACAAAACATATAAGTACTTCTAGTGTAGCAAGGTAAACTCAACCTCGGCTTATGTGAACCGACTTCCACCTATCATCTTAGGGACCTGGGGAAAAGGGAAAAGATAGGGGTATGAGCTACAACACGCTCAGTGAACGATTCCCAACCTCTAGAAAACAAAACAGTTGCACTTCATACTTTGGGTAACACATACACAAAATCTGATATATACAATATCATATAATAGGCATGTAGGGTCTTCCACATCTGCTGTCACCTCAATGACCTTTCTAGTATGATGGTAACTCTATAATTCTAATTCACACCCAAGGTATTTAACTTGCCTGAACTAAGTCTCTTATAACTTATTGGTGGTAATTTCATGTTATATCAACATAAGATCATGCAATGTAAGCATAACGTCACATAACACGCACACATGATTCATTAATAAGCCATCTCATGCAATAATTCAGGTATTGGATGCAATAGTATACTTAGTTCATGCAGAAACACCTAATGTCAAGGAGTTTTAAACAAAATGACCAAGTGACTTATTTTATAAGAGAGTAAGATTAATGCATATTGCTTAAATCAATGGAAGTTCTTATAAAACTGTCGTTATGCATTTAGCGGATAATTGAAACTCAATAAAAATTCTTTTCAAGAAAATATGCATCTTTTTAAGTCTTTACACCAACAGTATTCTCAAATGAGGCATTTACATCACATAACACGCACGAAATCATTTTCATAGGCATCGGTATCTCATATCTGTGCTAGGTACGAGTGAGGCTGTCACTCAGGTTCCATCGTACCAGTGAAATCATCACTCACATTTCATAAAATTCCTTCCAGGGTTTCCACTTGTGGGTCTGCTCCCTAGGCAACATACTACCCCCATTAGGTTCTTCTAAGGTTTCCACTTCTGATTCTATCTCCCTAGGTAATAGGGTTCCCGAGAACCGGGCGCTCTCCTTAATCATTATTCTTGTAGCACCATTTTCCTAGCCCAAAACATTTTAGATGCATTTCACCTCCAAATGCGTCTATATCAAAACTTTCATTCTATCACAAACAATGACATTCTCATTCTCATGAGACTCGAAGCCTTAATTATTTCACATAGACTCAGAAAGCTTAAAACCACTTATTTGGTGAAATATGCTTAAAATGAGTTAATCTTTGCATATTCATTCACTCTTCAAGACCGGTAATATGGAAACTCGTTTTTAAACATTAATAGTTGCATTCACACATGAATATCTGGATTTCTTTACATTTGAAATGCAACAGTTATTTCACAACACATTTTGCCTCAAACCTCGCATTTCATCATGTCAATAGCACTTTCATTCTCATGAAGGCTAAACGCCTTAACATGATCATTTAACTTTTGGAAAGCATACAACCATTCGCCTTGTCACATTATGCTTCTAAAAGAGTTAATGGCCAACTACACGTTCATTTTTCAAAGGAAACGTCATTAAAACTTGTCTTAAAGCTTTACATGCCTACAACTTATTCATAAATGGTTTCGCTTAAAAGGTATCCTTGTCAAATGAATGGTCTATAGTCATCACTAATCACATAACTGACATACTTTTCATATCATAGTAGTTCGCATTCATGCTCATTAATGCACGCCTTTGAGCATAACACAAACATATTCATTCATAATTCGCGTTGTTTCCAACCCACTGGCCATTTAAGTAACTTCAAGAAACAACTAAGGAATCAATAAATATTCAAGTCGCTTATTTAAGCAGCCAGGATGTGGTTTTAACCACGGAAATGAGCAAACTACTCTTAAATAAATTGCTTGAAGAATGTAATTCTTCGAAAGCATTAATGCGAGAATGGTAGCTTATGCTTAATAGTGAATCAAGTGGGTTTCAATCAAATTGACTCCTATTTCATTACTTATTCGCCAGGAGACCCCTAAATATGATGGAGCAATTTTTACAGCTGCTTAGACATGGAATTCAGTCATGACATACACACATGGCACACACAAGTCATAGACTAATAAAATCATAATCTTAATTTAGCAGCACACAATGGCAAGATCGAAGCATTTGACATTTACAGATTGTCACAACGATACTTAAAACAAGTTCAAGATTTATGCAAGCGCGTTCGATCATGGAAATAAGTACACAATCAGCGCATTTCAACACTTTCGTAATTTACCAATTTAAAACACTCAACCCGAACTCCCTCCTCACAGAACTGACCACAACAATCCTCAAATTCATTTCAGTTTAACCCAAATAATTCACCAACTGCTTGCAATTTCTCAATCATTATAGTTTCAACCTAAGAACTAAATCAGCTATCACAAATATTTCAAAAACATTTATAAATTAGTAATAGCTTTAGGAATGAGGAACCACCCACCTGGACTCCAAGCTAAGGACCTGTTCTAAGGGCTTTTGGGGTCAATTTAGATGCTTTAAAACCAAGATTTCGACTCTATTGCCACTATCATACCTAACCCATATGAATAGACCCCAATTTGCCAGCTACTGTTTGTAAGCCCTTTCTTCCAGCTCTCCCGATCTCCAAGTCAGGCCGCCTATAGTGGTCGTAGCGGTGGCGGCTGAGGCTTTTTAGAACACTAGCCCTCAGACCGCTGCTTCTCACTCGATCTCTCTCTCTCTCTCACTTTATTAGCGATGAACGGATGACCAGTAGTGCCGTCGTCACTGCCATGTCCACCGTGGAGACACCTCGCTGTTGACATCTGCCGTCATCCTCTCCTTCTATCTCAGTTCGCTTAATCTCTCTCTGTCATCGTTTTTGGGTTCGCAACTGTCGTAGAGAGGGGGAGAAATAGTGGTCTACCCTCGCCAGCAGCGGCACCGCCTCCCCTCTCTCTTTTTCCTCATCTGTAGCTTGTGATGGCTGTCGGGGAGGGCTGAGTTATAGGACCCAAAAACCCCCCTTATCGTGTGTGTGAAGAAGAAAAGGGGCTTCGGCCCCTATTTTGTTCCACTTTTTTTCCTTTTTTTTGGTCAATTGTCTAGTCAACTTTAGGTCTCAACCCCCAAGTCACTAGCACATGGTCTAGACTCGGGTCTAAACATTGTAATAATCAGCATTCTAATCGAATTTGGTGATACAACTAAAGTAAACTGTCGACATAATTTAATGGCACAAATTGGTACGAATTTAATTTCAAAATCAATAATGACAATGATAATTCTCTTTTTAATAAAATTATCACTTAAGCAAGCAGGTCAGTATTAATCTAGCTTAATTAAAATAATGAAATATGATTTCATAGTATGATAGTATAGAGAAGCAGGCCAGATAGCTTAAATAAAACGCGGGTATTACACTCTCCCCCCTTAAAATAATTTTGTCCTCGAAATTCCAAAGCTATGTTCATTCATACCTAAGATGGGCACAAACAGGAGACAATCTACATAGCTTGCACTAAAATCTAAAATTTTGTTTTACTATTAATTGAAACCAAAAAGGGGCTTATGGTATCTAGTTTCCTCCTCGGCAATCCTCTTCAAGCGACTACTCACTCTATTTAGGCACCGAGGGCAATCGCATAGAAGAGGGGAAAATGAGTTGGCATAGAAAACCACATTAGGCTTGTTTTAAACAGGAACAGAGACTTTCAATTATCTAGACTCAATCCGCATAGTAAACAACAACTCTATGTATATGCATCGTTAAAAATCGGTAACTAAAGGTATGACAAGTGGGTCGTGACATCTCAAGGTCATATACAAGTAGTTTCCTTCTAAAATATGAATTTAAGCCACCTTTAAGATCAAAACGGTTAACCTGGAGACTCTTATAATACATTAGAGTAGTAAGGGCATCACATAAGCATCACGTAGCATCACTTTGGTACAATGACATTGCATAGAATCAACATTTCGGCATTCTTAAGCCTAAGAATCATAAGCAACATGAACGCGTCCAATACGAATATAGCAAGCAATTTACAAAATGAAAACACATGCAACCGACATTCCTATGCTTGTACATCAGCCCCAGCTAACTTTTAGGTCTTTCGTTCATGGCAACATATACAGGACATGTCAAGGTCATATGGAGGGGGTTTATTTAGCCAGGTTCACTCAAGGGCATGAAGATATGAAATCATTCTAAGGTTAAATCAATCAACTAGGAAGATACCACATCATATTAAAGTAGTGGAGACATCATATTACATCACATTAACAATATGAAACTTAGAGTAGCACTCGAATTCACATTTATATGATGTAGGGCCTGCAACAGCGCACACCAGGGATTAAGAATCACAAGTAACTTGAACAAGCATTACATGTCGATAGGAACAAATTGAAAGGAAAATGCAATGGCAAGAATGTAAGTCGCTGTGTGATAAAAGTCCAGCATACGTCTAATCATAAGTCACTTAAGGGAGGTAGATACATGGTTTCTTGGTTATGCTTAGGGACGTGTAAGCATTGGTATTAGGTTCAAAGCATGGTAATACAACACGTAGAACTATAGCTTGACGACTTGACAAGGCATTTAGAATGGATCAGGGCCACATACGATCATCACGATATAGAAAAATAGTAACAACAACAAGCACAATAGCAATTGTAGTACAATTCTAGAATTTCCTATGAAAACCACCATAGGGCACATGACACTCATCACGTAGTCCCACATAGCAATGCATCAATAGTAAAGAATCTCAAACGATGTTTGATGCCATAATGACGTTACAAAGACGTAATAATTCAGCATCTAAAGTCGAGAATTCAATTCTAAGCATGGTACACTATTATGCCATCCAACCATAGAATATAAGGGCAAGTATATGTGATTGTGAGTTTCTATCATTGCCTCATCATGCTTTAAATACATGCCTATGCAGTTATTCAGCTATAACACGAGATCATAGAATTCACAGAATACAAATAACGACCCAGAGTTCATATAATGTGATGAACTACAAAAGTTTGGGTAATTGAGTCGCATGCCAAACTAAACTCAAGTCAGACAAACACCAAGATGTGTAATTACTAAATAATTCATTCACGAGGCACCTGAATGACTGTGCATAATGAACCTAAGTAACTATATGTCCATGACCTTTGCTTTATTCATAATGTTATGCTTACGCTTCAAAACACGTAATTCGTAATAGTGATTTACAGAAGGATATCTAAATGAGTATACACGAATGCAACCGTCATTTAAAACCTATGATCGAGGTTATCCCTTGAGGTTTGTCCAAATTGTTTGGAGTTAGCCACCAATCAAATAATAAGGGGTAAGAACAACCGCATTATTGGTCTTACGGATATACGTGGAGGTTTTGAAACACATTCGTCTCATGAAGTGATTGTGGAAGTCCGAAGAACTCTTAATATAGAAGGGAAGGTTCTACCTTCTACTATGAGGCACTCCGGCTTCTGCACTTGGTATTAGTGCTTAAGAAGATGTTGGAAAGGTGTAGATCGTTGCCCCAGGGGGTTAATGAGGTGATACATGTGGTATAATAATTCTAAAATCTATCAGGTTCTTCCTTTTATCTCTGTTCTATGTGAGTTAGGGTTGGTATAGCTAGGACACTATCAATCTTATGATAAGAATAGCGTTCCATGCCCCGATAACCATAACACCTAGCCGACTCGTGAGTAATAGTGCTTACATGTTGGGAAGCAAGGAGGACTCCCTATGTAAATGACAATCCAGATTAAGGACTCATTTAAGTTCGATGGCTTGTATGCCGACGGCCCGGAATAACACTTAGGCAACAAGCAACTCGACTCTATCACAATCACCCATATTAACGTGCATGCATACAAAGTTCTCACTTAGTTCCTCTAGTAATTGAAATTTCATGTAAAAAGGGGTATCATCTAAAAGAACCTTTAGTTAAGAAAAACTATCTTTTAGTCACTTACTAATAGCTTATCATTAACACATCAAGCAACGCATGCAGCTTGACATGTAGGTATTCGAAACATCCAGTTACACATAGAAACTTATGTTTACAGAATGAGGCTCGAATATGATTGTAAAACAAATACAAGTCTTCAAACGCAATAATAAGGCCTAACTATAAAATTAGAAAGGTCTTTTAATGCGAAAGAAAAGCCTTAAATCACTATTTAAGAAGAATCTTAACTTTCGAAGTCTCTAGGAATGAGCTTAAAGTTAAGACTTTTCCAATCTTTTGAATTCAAATCAAGCGTACTTAAAACTTTTGATTTAAACCCCCAAGGTTTATATATAAAACAATCATTATTGTGCTAAAACTTCGCTTATCTATAAGAATGCAAGTCATTTAATCTATACTCTAGCAAATAGTTCATTCATTCAATCAATGAGCTCACTCAAGCCGCACATAGCTAACTAAACACACTAACTTTAATACCAAAACCACGTTTGCACACAATAGCACATCATATACCACGTCATCTTAAATGCATTCATAGAAAACTATATGAAATGCAAGACTCAGGTCGCGGCTTATGGTCGCTGGACTTTGCTCTGATACCATCTGTGACACCCTCTTCCCCTAGTGCTAGGAGTATCAATGTTTTTTTAGATTCCTACTTAATTTATGGAACAAAACAGACAGAGTTCCGTTCTAAAACAAGGCTTATAGCCTTCTAATGGGTTCTTGTATTCGATAAATGCGCAAACATATATTCATAACTCAATGGCTACACACTGGAGATCACAACTCTACAGGTCACACACCTTGAGTATGTTAAGCAATATAATTCAACAATAGAAAGGAAATGAAAAGCATAATTCAATGCATCACACATCTGAAGTACTGGGGTTTACATCCCAAAAGAAAATAAATAGCTCCAAATAAAACACGACTGATAAATCAGATGGTCGGCTCACATGGCCATAGGGAGAGACTTCTAGACAATATGCATTACATGGCATCAGTGATTAGCTTTCAAGTACTCAAGAACTTAAATTATCATCATGGTACGTTACTAAGCTCACAAGCTAATGTACAAAACATATAAATACTTCTAGTGTAGCAAGGTAAACTCAACCTCGGCTTACGTGAACTGACTTCTACCTATTACAATAACTTGTAACTGTAAAGATCAATTGGAGAGACACCCTTGAACCTGCAATAAAATGAGCCTTGGCCTTAATGATGCCATGTGACCAATTGCAATGCATATTTAAGGAAATTAGATGCTATTATATTGTACTTTTGCGGATCTGGATGATAATATATTGTACTTTGAACTTGAAAATTACCAGTCTGCACTTCTTACATATTTCATTCTGCGATACCAAGTGGTGCTGGACATAGCAAAAGGATGATGTGGCAGTTGGATTAAGGATGAAATTGTGTTTTTAAATTAGTAATTTGGCTGCTCATAATACCCTTGTGTAAGGTAGTTGACTCTTCTATATAACAAAATGTGGGTAACTAACTCACTTACCCTCCCTCTCTCCATTCCATCTTTGTTTTTATCTATTCAAACAACTTACGTCATAAGGTTAGAAGTATTTTCCCTATTGAAATTAGGGTAAAGTAAATTTGGGGAGGGAAGCAAAGGAATATTAGAGGAAAGTAGTAGTCGAATATGATTAGAGAGGGGACAGCTATGGTCAGCTCATCTAACTCGGTAAAAGAGTTAATCCAACAAACAAAACTAAATAGAAGGCAATAATGAGATGCTACAATGACATACCTACTACTCATCAGAGATGCAAAGAAACCACCCTAATACGGGGAGGAAGTTATATGGTTGTGCCTTATGAAAGGTAACGTGAAAATGAAATTAGGGCATGGAGTTCACTCGCATCTTTAAATTCAAATTACGTCGGGTTTTTTTGTTTGACTTTTATAAAAGATTAATCAAGATTGTGGGTATGTCAAGTATGAGGCGGAAGATATCAGTTTCACTAAGAATAACATGTTACTTAAAGAGGAAGATGACGACTTGTTGTTGAAACAGAGAAAATGAACATATCTATAAACATATAAAGGGACTGAAAGCAAGAAACAATAAGGGCAACAATGAACAATGGTTGTCAAATGATTTGAAAATTTTGAAGGAGGAAAAAACAACATTGAGAAGCAAGATATCCAAAAAACAAAATTAAGAGGGCCAAAGTAGAAGAAGAGTTGAAAGAGTTAAAGGAAGAATTAGCTGCTTTGAAATTGAAACCTTCCACGAACAATAGAGTTGAGAGAGTATATTTTTTTATTGTATTGGAGAGGTTAATTTAAGAAGGTGTACTCAGTTGTATGCATTTTGGGTAATGGGCTGGTAAAGGCATGAAATGTGGTAGCCAGGTGCTTTTAGTGAGTATGAATGATTTTATGCATCAAGTTAGAATGCAATGGATGAAAAAGGATCAAAATCTAATAAATACACTTAAACTTTGCATTTGTGCATTGATTTAAAGCATTAAAGTCGTAATGTAAAGCAACTTTACATTTGTGCATCTTTAGCATTATAAAGAGTGCCGCCTTGTTTAAATATAATTGAACTTGAGGTGTGGAGTTCACTAGAATACAAATAAAATTGAGTTGTAAATTGGATTACATTAAACAGTAGGACTGGTTTGAATAATACATGATTCAAGGGCCATAAAGTTTTGCAAGGCTATGAGCAATTCCGACCTTAGCTCACGTCAACTTCACATGTACACAAAGGATAGCAAAATAACCCTAATTACCACACGTAAGCTTCCTATGTGCACATTATCATCATAGTAAATGAAATTTCTTCACATCAGCTTACCACGATAACAAATTTGACAAAAAAAAATCCATGTTCTCACATATGAACAAAACATACCAAAAAGTTACCCAAAAGTTACAGGCTGGGAATCTTGACAATACTAATGGAGGGAATCTTCACTAGATTTTTCTAAGAAGGGGCTAGAAACTGCTAGCAATTGACACTTAACTGGACATTATAATATGCCCTTCATGCACCATACTAGAGCCACTAATTCCCCAAAAATGTACACTCAACTTCATTAAAATATCCATGAATATTTCATATGTCTAGACTAAACTAATTTAAAGGGAAAAAACTTGCATTGCCCTGTCCACTCACATTGATTGTTACTTAGTCAGCTCCTCTACCCTTCCCTCTTGCACTGGGTGTTCTCCCTCTATCTCTTGTTCTCTATGGTGTAGCAGTTGGCTCACCTTTAAGTAACACACTTACAACCTCCTTTCTAGGCCTCCATATTCTTCTCTTTGCTGGTAGGGATAAACTGCTGTGCTCATCCTTATCATGACAAGTCATTTTGTTCTCACCAACTTTGTAGTAGGTTTTGCATTTCATTTTTAAGCATTTTCATTTAACCCTGCTTGAGGTTTTAGTGAATATGTTTTATGCCCTTAGCCTTTCTAAAATATTATTTACCCCCTTCCACCTTTGTGTCAAAGTATTATAAATTTTCAAATTTAAAAAAATGCTCTTTGTGTCTCTAAAGTTAGCTTTATTAGTTACAGCAAAATCATAGTTTAAGAGACTAATTGGCGACCTTCAACAATAAAGGTACCCTTTTTCTCGTATGAACATGGATGAATGCTGGACAATTGAAGAAAGAAAGATGAGAGAAGAACTTATCTTAGAAGGTGAAGGGAGGTTCCAGCCCCACTAATGATAGTGTTAAGAGGCTTGCTAGACCATGGTAACCTTTGTGGTGGTCTTGATGTCCACAGTCATGGACTCTGCTAGCCACTTCTATACAATAAAGGTTAAGCGTATTAGATGTGGCCTAAAATAAGCTTCGAACGAGTAGAGGAAAGAGGGCAAGGGTAAAACAATTATAAACATGAAGAGTGCTTTTGTAATTTTAGGATTTTTTTAATACTTTTACGCAAAGGTAATGGAGGATAAACAATAATTCAAAAAGTACATCGAGAGGGTAAATGAAAACACCTCATTTCATTTCCCTTACATGCTTGGTTAACTTATCAAGCTTCTTTGGATCTTCCTATGGATCCCTTTTCTTATTCTTTGTTGCTCTACCAAGCACCACCTTCATGTTAGGAGAACCTAAAGACATTTCATTAAGTGTTTAATGCTTATTCCTATTACATGGCAGAATTGTTCCCCCATAAGATTTCAAATACACCTCCGTCTTAAAGTATAGATGTAAAACCCTTGGAATTTGATGCTTCCACAATACTTTACTATAACTTTTGAATAATAAAATTAACATTATTTAAACTTCAAAATTTGTGGCTAGTTACTTGAGCTTGTAGTTACGATTTGGTGTTTGAGCCTTCGTAAATTAGAACTTTAAGTGAAAGTCCAAATCTGTTCATTTTAGATCCAACCCAAAACTCCTAATAAATAAAATAACATAAACCAAAATAAAATAAATTCATATTTTATTAGTTCTAATTATTCCCTCTAAAGTTCCAAAACTAGAATTTGAATAGACTCAAATGCATATCAATGTCTCCAATAGATCCAATTAATCCTAGAAATCTCTCTCCTCCTCTTCTTTCGTGTGGTTTGTTTTCTTGAAATTTCCCTCCCATATCAAATTTTAAAATTTCAATTGTCCAATTATTTTCGAAAGAGAATCATAAATTCCTAAACTCTCTCTGTTGATCAAAGTTGATGCAAAAAACATTCCCCACTTTCTTCCTTTGCCTTCTCTTATGGTGGATAAGCAATAAATCAAAATCTGTTTATGTTTTTATTACATTTAAACCCTCAGGACTCACGTTTTCTATTCGCGGCTATCTATCTCTCTCCACGCTACACCATCGCCTGCTTAGCCGCTCACCGGTGACTAGCGGACCCTCGGCCACTGCCAGTAGTTACCGATCGGCCACCACCGTCAGCCACATCCATGTTTTCTCTAACTTCCACCCAGCTATAGACTTCCCTTTGGTTGACCACTAACACTTCCAGAACCGCCTTCGAGGATAATCATCCCTATCAGATCCTCTCCATCCTCTTGTTTCTTCATTGATAAGTTGAGTGTAGTGCTAGGGTTCTTCCTTTATCCAAACCCTAAACATCTATGCTGTGATTTTGATACAATCCCTAACCCCTAGTCAGCCTCTTTAACATAATTTTATAAATCACACTTTCAAATTTTGGATTGCTAAAAGGAGGAATAATGCCCTCTTTATCATCTATCTCTTGCCTACGAGGTAAGAACCATATTAGCTATCTTTTATTATCTTTTGAAGAGTTTGCTTATACTTTTACTATAATAATGGTATTAACAGATGAATATGTACGATTTGGGACTAGTAATGTGCTTAATGATTGAGGGGCATTAAATTTAAAACATGAAATAGCATTGTTAGTTCAGAACAGAAATGTATAACCGTTTAAAAACCATAGAAAAATTCAAAGATTAGATTTATAAATCTAATATAATATAAATTTCTAATTTATAAATTTTGACCTAAAATAAGAGAGAAATAAAATCTCTCCCATAAGTGTGCAATTCTGAGCCGGACCAGACTAGTTTGAAAAAAATGCAATTTAGGGGCACTTTCTATTATTATTCGTTGTTCATTATAAAATGAACATTGTAATAGACATCTTGGGATTTGTAGATTATACTAATACATCTTGATACATGTAGACACCTAAAAATGGCATCTTTATTTTAGCTTTTTGATAACGAAAATAATACCTAACTTATGTACTTAGGGACCCAATGAAGTGCCTATTAAAAATGATACAGTCCACATCAATAAAAGAAGAGAGGAGAGCTCAAGGAATTAGCCTAGTGGGCCTGATACAAGTCGAGAAGTCAGCTAGCTTACCTAACAGGGAACTCGACCAGGTTCCCTAATTTTCATGCACTTCAATCGCTAGTATGCCTGAATGAGATTAATAAGTCCTAGTGCCAATCTGATTAGTTCATCTTTTCTAGTTAATTATATCTATAGTTTAATTAGCACACCTATTTAGATTAAACTTAATGAGACCAGGAGTATATGTCTCTTCTCTGCACTAATTTAAACTACTCCCTCCACCACTAGAAAAAGGGGGTTACCTAAGCGGCTAGAGGAAGGAATCAGGCATTAGTTAAGCATCAGCTAGACAATAGAAGTTAGCTTATTAAGGAATCGAAAAACCATGAGAGATTTAGAATAATGCTAGAAATTAAAGAGACCAAATCCCAAGTGATACAGTGAGAGCATTAAGAAAGAGAGATCTAATTGATCATTAAAATGTGTTACTATTCTAAGATCCTAGGTAAATCAGGTGGATTATCCTGAGGGCGTAATTATCATCCTCTCTATATCCTCTTACTTCATCTCTTTTTCTAATTTTTTTTTTAATTTCAAATTGTCAAAGCTTTAATAATTAGGCAGTTCCTCGTCCGTTGCAATTGTTTAGTTCATTTTGGACTTTCTTGGACTAAAAACTGTACTTTTAATTTACATCATTTAACGTGATTGATGCTTACCTATTGCATGATTGTGTGATAGTGTAATTGACTTTAATTTCCCACATTGAATAGTAGAGGCTATCAGTGATGACAAGCGGTTATGTTGTGTACTTCATCATATCATCGTACTATCGCCTCCGAATCTATATCCTTAGTTTGATCCTATGGAGTCAAGATGGTCCCCACACCAAGCAATACTCGAGGGCTTTCAAAAACCTTTTTGAAGTAAGTTAATTGTCCCTTTTAGTTGTCCCTATAGGTTTGTGGTTCGTTGCAAAAAGCAAGTTTGGTTTGTAAGTTTTTCTAAAACTCACTACCGACTCTATTAATTAATTTCATTACTTTCGCCTTATTCCTACTTCTTATTTAGTTTTATTTTATTTTTAGGTTAAGGGATTCTGGATCTGGGACAATATCATTGTTTGGACCATGAAGGAACTTGGTCATGTTCCTGGATCAAGCTGGATGCCCGACTCCTGAATCAGGCTGTCAATATTGCCAGGAACTGGATTAGGGAATTAGACCTAATTCTGGCATAGGAAGGTTTAAACTTTTGATCCAGTTTCTTGTCCAATCCATTGATCTACCAGGATGGGATTTTTGAGGGGAAAAAAAATTAAAAAAATGATTTTTAACTCAAAAAGAGAAAAAAAATAATAAACACATAGCAAACAAGTCTGACCATTCGTAGGGGACTGCACCCAGAGATAGGCTCCCTTGGGCCGAGGGTCCTTATAATACAATATCTCTAAGTCAAGATATGCCATATGAAAATTGAGTCAGAAAATTGGTTGAGATTGCATATAATCTATAACTAATTGTAGGGTTCATTTAAAGTTATTTAATTAGAAAGAAACTATTAAAACTAATTTTGGTGCTTGGAAATGGACAATTAGGGGTTTGGTCATGAGATTGTGACCTTACAGTACTTGGGTTATTTAGGATGGTTACTATTATGATGTACTTACTTCATAAATGAACAGTTCATGCTTTAAATGAATGTTTGGAATGATTTTAGTTTTGGCTACTTTGGGTTGGGCTTGGTAGAAGCTGATTGAATCTTACTCGTAAGGTATTACCTAATAGAAGTGTAAGATTATGGTGAGTTTTAGGAGGATAGTTCCTGAGATCAAGCTAGGGCCTTAATAGTTGAGGCATGACAATCTTTCCAGGCAAATGCATGCAAGTTTTTCAAGTATGTGCTGTACTAGATGGTTGTATGCCAAGTCATGAGTGGCACTAGGTTGTGTCCCATGAAATAGTTTGGGGAAAGGCCATGAGACCGCTTTTGGGGTCGTTCGCTAAGGAAATGCAGTTAATATAATTAATGGTTTGAAATAAAAAGAAAGAATGGTTCAAGGTTGCTTGTTTAGAACCACACTTGTTTTGAACATTGTTTGAAAATCCTTTCCTCTCCCTCAAAAGCGTTTAAAATGAATTTAAAGTTGTGCTTAGCTGTTAGGGGTATGCATTATTGAGCTATGTCACACTTTCTAAACTATTTTATTTTCTGGTACATATATATGCATATGGAAGGGTATTAGAGCAAGGTCGACCTTAGAAGATTTTCGATAATTATTTAGCTTTGAATAAAATATTGGACTAGTTTGGTTAAGTTTAGAATCCAATAAATTAAAAGTGTAACTTTGTTATACAGCAAATTTGCCTGCTTTGCCTTGTATTTGTTTTGAAATATAGTAGTGACACCCTTTTGGGGTTTTCTACTGCAGTCGTGAAGTCAAAAGATCAATAATAAAATGAATTAGAATTTTCAGGGCATCACAAAGCAGTGTTAGAGCTCTAGGTTTAACCTATTGGCTCTCTCAAGGTACTACATCTTAAGATAAGGATAAAGCCCATAGACTTAGAAATTAAATGGAGTATGAGTGATGGGAAGGGTAGTGGAACTATAAGATTTTTGAGTTATAGTGGGTGCTTAACATCTCCAATTTATAATAAGAGACACATAACACTGTAACGCACTTGACACCCTTGTATCCATTGGAAGCTACACAAGCTTCTGATACACTCAACTAAACAACATGTTGTTTCAGTTCTTGATGCCATAGCTAGCCACTTTATGGATGTCCTAAATGGCTGCTTGGCCACTGAGGACAAGTAGGCACTTTGTTTGGTTATGTCAGTTGAGAAGGACTAGAATGCCGCTACCATTACAACCAACTTCTTCTAGTAGAGATTCCTTTTGATAATGGGGGCAGGTGTTCCTTGTGCGATTGAGATAAGTGGTGGAGTTTTTGTACCAACCGGGTCCTCATGACAAGCTACCCAAATCCGTATCCAAAGATCTAACACCACCTACTAGTGAAGATGAAGAAGATTCCAAGAAGGATCCTATAAAGCTGGCAAGGATGCCACCAGTAAAGGTTAACTTTGAAAAGGGTGAATCTTCAAAGGTACCTAAGGAGGGGGGTTCCAAAAGAAGTTGCACCTTTCCCTACCTCACCTTGTGATGATCGGAGGAAGTGTTGCAGGATAAATTAGAGTTTTAATACATGATGGCTTTACTATTAAATTTAAAAATTGAATTATTCCTCAGCCTTACTTAACTTTTGATCAACTCCTTGTGGAGGTAAACATTATTTATGGAATTCATCTTTATGGATGTTTGGTACTATTTTATCTTATTGAGAGGATGAAATAAATTTTGACATGATTTTGATTGACCTAACATGAGATGAACAAATGTGTGGCATAATCCCGGAATGTACATGGCTATCTTCGTATGATTTGATCAATGTGTGAATTACTTTATGCTTAAACCTAGGTGGCAATGAAGGCTCGAAATTTAAGTGTTTTGATCTATCATTAAAGAAGGATGAATTGATAAGTGACTATGTGTGCTATGATAGGCTTTTCTTGTAATACTTGTGGAGAACTATTAAGGTGGAACCGCCTAAAACATAACATTATTGCGTAAATCTAAACTCCTTTGGACCATCCCTAAACCCTAAAATGGAGGTGCATCCTCAAAGGCTAATTTAAGGAAACGACTTAAAGCCCTTCAACCTGGCAATGGGGACCTAACTTCTACTGCCACAGGGGAAAACAATGCACCGGTTAGTGCTGATCTCACCAACTTTTTGTTGATCGAGCTCTTAGAGAAGTAGAGTGAGCAGCTCCAAAAGCAGAATGAGCACCTTTAGAAGCTTAAGAATGAGAAAAAGGAGGATGATAATGGATCAAACACTTTCAAGAGGTTGGCTTTCCTTAACCCACTTACCTATGATGAAGCTACTGATCACCAAGGCTTTGAAGAATGGCTTTAAGGCATCGAGAAATCAATTGATGCCCTTTAGGGTCCTGATAAGTGGAGAGTTTGATTTAATGGATTCTACTGCAAAGAGAAGCCACCTCCTGCTGGGCCATAGTTAAAGAAAGAAAAAAATGAATGACACAAATGGCAAGCACACGGGTGTTACAGTCTAGATAAAATATTATCCTCTGGGACCAATCGCAATCTACTAAATCGTATCCAATTGAAAATGCTAAGCAAACAAATTTTTCAATGGGCTATTTGAACTATGCCATTTGGCTACTCAAGAATTCAATCAAACGTCTAGGGATTTGTTTTGCTTAATTAAAGAGTTAAATCTTTGCATTTAACATGTACCTTTCTCTAATTTGGACTAATTCAAGGAATTACAATCCAACTAAACTCAATCTTTTCTTTCAAAATAAACAAATTACCTACACTAAACCAGTTATCATTCTTTTAAATGTCCTTGTTTTGGTCTAGGTTATAGTTTTTTTTATTGCTAAAGGTTTCCTCTAAATTTGCAATTCTTTTTCAAGGATTGCTAAGTTACGTTCACTCTTGTTGGTCTAATAATTGCCTTTGGAGCTTCACTCAACTATCTAATATATGCAAGAAAATCTGCGCAAACTTACTCACATTAGTATAATCACAAGATGCAATAAAGCTATTCCAAGATAGATTGAGCACAAGAAACAAAGATTAAAGATTTGACATCAAAACTTTGGCAAACCAATCCATAGATTGAATTAAACTACTCACTTATGATTGAATAAAACAACATCTAAATCAAACCAACTAAAGTTTAAGAAGAGAGAAGAGAAAGCTTAGCAACAATGGGGGTCTTCAATGACCTTTCAACCTTCAAGATCTAATTGCCATTTCCTTCCTTTAAATCTTCTTTGCTCTATGAAAAACTAGAAAAATCTGAAAACTATTAAGAGAGATGAGATCTAGGGTGAGTGTTCTATTCTTGCCCACAACTGGAAATGCCTTCAAATACCCAAACTCAAGCTTTATCAACCACATAATCGAGAGAAAATGAAGAGGCTGGAAGTTACGAGCCTACCACGGACCGCAGTCATCTTTGGGTATGAGGTCGTCATTCTCCCTCTGCTCTATGGGCATATGGGATAGGTTAACACCATGGTGACTCAAAAATGTGCCAAATAAGGGTCAACGTTAGGTTAAAAGGAACTAAAACCTGCAAAATACAGCAAGGAAGCATACTCGAGCGTAAAATAGAAAAAGGGATGTAAATCATATGCTTAAACACACAATCACCTAGGAAATGCTATCAAATGACCATAAAATGACGTACATTTTTGGCACTTATCAAAGTCCCATATGCTTAAATCGTTTGTTGTCCCCAAGCAAACCTAAAACAAAAAATTTATTCACAACCATCTCAGGTATGAAACTAGTAGTATTGTCAAAGGTACGATCCTCCCAAAGTTAGCCCAGCAGTGCTCAAATACATTTAGCAATTAGATAGGAAGATGGAGTTTTCGAAAGTTCCATAAAGCCCTTAGTGTCAAAGTTTGAACCAATCGCCCTAAATCATAGAATACAATCACGTCAACACATAGAATAGTTAGAGCAAGAAAAATCGGTAGAACCTCACTTTAGTCATGTGACGATCTTCACTTATGTGTTTTAAGATGTAGTAAGGTTCCCTCAAATCTCACTCCAAAGACTCAAATGTACCATAAGGTTGCTAAAGTGCTCCAATTCACCATCACTAGTATGCGATGCACATATTAAATAATCGTGAGGACTTCATACGAGTTGTAACAGGGCTAAGGGCAAAGGTAGGAGGGGAACAAATATTTTTGGTAATATTGACCTAAAAGCCAAAGACTAATAGCGAAACTCTCCCATTGTTCTCATGAAATACTATCCTTAAACCGATACTACTTAAATGCACAAGCAAATCCCTTTATGCAATCAAATGAGGCGAATAGAGTTGAAATTCAAAAACAATTATATCCAACAAGGCTAGCCTCTTTTATTCTCTTTTTCTCTTTTGTTTTATTTTGTTTTATTTTGTTCTTTTTTTTTCCTTTTTTTCATTTTCTATTCAATAAAGAGTGTGGCCGTGGAAATAAACATCAAATCTTTTCTTTTAAGGGTTGTTTCAACTCTTCTCCAATCATTCTACAATCGAACAAGGGATCTCTCATATAAATAAATCAACTCCCTTTGCCTACAAACCAAACCACCAAAAGATCACGATACTCCAGACAAACTAACCAAACAAAATCTTAAGGAGTGAAATCCTCTCTAGTCTTGGCTTAAAGGTAAATTGTGTGTTTGGCCAAAGGCTAAATATGGAGGTTCACATCAATAAACATGGGTTAAGGCTAGAAGGGGCTAGAAAGGGGTATATCATCCATACAAGGATGGTTATTTAGTCTGTGGGGTTCATCAAATCAAAGACTACCTTGATCATTTTGCCTCCATACATATGCTTAATGTGATCTTTGAGCAAGAGTCAGAGCAAGTTCCAGAGAAATGATAACAGGGAAGAGTCACTCAAGAAAACGCAAGAGAGTAAAATTGATGAATTAGTCTTATAAAGCTCAAAGCCTCACGGGACATCTACCAAAGTCATAACTAGCTCATTTGGATCCACATGCCAACATTCATGCATAAAGTCAAAGGGCACACAATTCGCACTCAACACAAGGCCAAAACATGAAGCACACATTGTCACAAACTCACTTCCAAATACTTTTTATTCACATTTGGGCATAACAAAACTACTTAGTCTACCGAGTTCATCATCAGAGGATCATTTTTTTTTCTTTTTTGTTTTGTTGTTTTTTTTGTTTGCTTTTGTATTTTCTAAAATGCAAGCCTGAACAAAAGTAAACCTAAAATGAAAAACTACCCTAAATGTCATGCTTCTAAGGCTCAACAGATGTAAAACTACTAGAATGGAACTAAATACACTAACTACATGCTCTAGCTACTGAATCCTAAAATGCAAAACTAAATGCAGTCATAGACAATATATACACATGCTTGAATGAAGGAACAGACAAACTACATTTTTAAAGCAAAGTAACTCCCCAATGCTTAGACAACGCATTGTCCCCAATGCAAACACATATGGAGAAAAGGAAGGGGGAGGTCGAAGAAGCAATCAGAAGGGATGAGGGGAAGGAGGGTCTGGTGGATAACCTTGAAAGATATGCCAATCTCTCCTTCTCTCAAGACAAGCCATAAAGTCCTAGAAATACTAATTTCGGGAGGCAATCATCCCATGGAGCTCATCATATCGCTCTTGGACAAAGTCACGAAGAGTAGCGTTCTCAGTTTCAACATAGGCTCGTAGGGAGGCTTGTTCCTCTCGAATGGACCTAAGGGTAGCTTGAACTTCCTCATAGTCATTGGAAGAAGGCTGGGAGGATAAACTAGGGTCACCATAGTAAGTAGGTGGATGTTGAGATGGGGCAGGAAGGACAATAGCAGCATCACTAGGTAACCATGAAAGCTTACCTCAGTGAAGTAAGGTGGTTCGCTCAACATTGGAAAGCGGCAAAAGCCTGCTCCTAGTGTATATCTAACACAAATGCCAAGCCTCAACCTTATACAATTTCATTTGTTCAAAAGCTGCTTTATCAAGCTGATCGAACCCTGAAACTCAATCATTAGGGTTGGGCTCAACACCTAAACATTTAGTAATAGTAGTGATAAGACCCATAACGATGATCCTACCCGTAGTCCTTGTAGCTGAACTATACAATTGGTTGGCGAAGAAAGACCCATGGTCAATCCAGTCACCATTCATCATATTAGATAAGAAATACAGCTCAGACAATCGAGGGACATTCAGACTATCATCCCTAGCAAAGACACCACATAAAAGCCTACGTTGGACCACTAAGATACAAGGATTCCTACTGAAGGTGCCCTTGCATGTACTGGTATTGTACGTATGATCCTAGAAATCTCATCTCAAAAGACATTTGGGTTAAATTCTAAGGGGACTTGATGCCAAAGCAAGTCTTAGCTAGGTGGAAAGCCAAACATGTTATTAAGGGTACTAAAGTTTAATTCATAGAGTTCGCTTTGTAAATAGAAAGAAATGTGCCTTTCTCGACATCGTGGATCTCGAGTGACCTCAACATGCAGGGTACTTAAAAATTCAAGGGTGAGGTCCCTATATATGTGGTCCTTCATTTCAATGAACTGGCCCATCCCACCTCAAGGGAACAACCATCTAATGTCATCTAACAATCCCCACTCGACTAACCAATGCTCATCATAGAAACGTGTAGTAACAAATAGTCTACAACTTAAGCAAGTATAACATGCAACATGATCAGGATGAGCTAAACCAAATGGATGAGAAGCATTATCTCGGATCCTTGTGGTGGTGGATGTCTTTGAAGTTCTTGTGGCTCGTTAAAGTACTTGGCTTGATGTACCTTCTCCATGGGTGCTCCTTAGCTTCTTTTTGGGTTCTATAGAAACTATGGAGTGAAGTTAGTGGAAAAATCCTCAACAATGGAGGATAGGAATTAGGAAAGAGAGAAAAAATGAGGAATGGAGGTGGTGTGGTGATAATGAAGTGTAAGAAAGGTGAATGTAAGGGAAAAGAATGAAAGTTAAATGAGAATAGATGATAATGGTGAAAGAAGGTAGATGGACTTGAACGGGTAGTTAGAGAGAAAAGAAGAAGTGAAAATTTACATGAGAAGAAGAGAAATTTAGAGAAAAGAAGAGAAATGGGAGAAAAAAGGAGAAATTTTGGGATAATTTAAGGGGAAAATGGTGGAAAAATGGAAGGTTAAAAGGTTTCTTAGCGGAGGTTTTTACAGAGAGAAGGAGGGAGGTAGAGAGAGAGTGTGTTGAGTAAGTGAAGAAAATGAGAGGTTAAAGAAGGGCTACCATGGTCAAAACTCTTCACCGCGGCCCACAGTAGCTCACCACGGACCGTGGTTATCACCGCAGATAGTCCATGGTGGTTGCTGCCAAAGCAGTTTTCCAATTGTCTCTATTTTTCTTCGGTAGCAACATCATGGTCCATGGGACCTACCACCCCTAGACTGTGGTGGTGACTGGCCCATGACTGCTAACCTTGATGTTCTCTTTTTTTTTCTTTCTCTTTTTTTTCCTTTTTTTGAAAATGAAAACACCCTAGAATCTATATACACCAAGAAAAGAAAATAAGAAAAATCTTGGGTTGCCTTCTAAAAAGTGCTCTTTTAAAGTCCAGAACTTGACCTTCTTCAATCATCTACTCCGTGAAAGGGGAACAACCGATGAGGAATAGGGCGTTACAACTCCTAGCTTGCCCTTGTCACAAACCTCAAAGTTAAATTCTTGCAAAATGTAACGCCCCCAAATTAAACATGTTCCACTGTATGCATTCTCCTTAATAAATCCCTGAATTAGGACTAATAAACTCGATGATCGGGACATTACTACCGTCCAAAAGGACAAGGCTTGAAATATGTATACTGGAAATAACATAGTTAGGCATAGCTTCAACCACACATATTCACACATTATCAAACGGTATACTATCAATTGTTAATGCCAAATATCGTTTATACACCATAGTAAAGTAATTCACCTCACAATCTATACCTCCATCCACTGAAGATTTCAAAATATGGCTCCAAAATATGCATGTACAATACCATTGATTGATCCCTCCAGGTTCCCTTGCTCAACTTATTCTCTTCAGCTGGTTTACTAGCATAAGGGCGATTCACTGAGCATTTCCCTAAAACAAAACATGGAAAATATTTAAATTTGAGCCGAAGCTCAGTACCTACATTCCTGTATTATTAAATGATCTCTGCATAAATTGGTTAGGCACCCGTTGTGCAATACATTTTAAGTTAAACCAGTGAATGAGATGCATGTAAACTACAATTGCTAGTTATTATCTGATAGTGAACCCCCTTGATGTTGTTATAATCTATGGATAGGTATACACCTGCCAAGCCGATCGAGGGACCTGCCCTAAAGCCATGCGGGTAACTGAAGGGCAATGTCATGTAACTGATAACTGATAGGGTCACTAATTATGTGATAAATCACTAATCAAACCGATTTATTGATGTACTTACCAACACATTATAATTTTGATAAATATGTGCTGATTTCTAAGGATACATGCAGTGAACGTACCTGAAGCCTTTAAAATGCAGTGTCACTTTATAACACTTATGCACAATGGGAAATGATAAACTAGGCCCCGTTTCTGCTTAAGAAATGTAGTTATAGGTAGATGCAGTTAGTAAACAACTTTCACTTCTATAATTATAACTTTATGAAAATCGATTAATAAAAAGGGCATCCATGATTCAAACAATTCAATATAAGATAAATTTCACCAAAATGATTTGAAAACCAATTAAGTTAGGGTCATTGAACTCGAAGTGAAACAAGTTGGAGCAAAATAGAACAAAGTGAAATAATTGAGGTGATAATGAAAAGGCTTTAATGGATATACATGAAATATGTGGAGACTCCTGATAATATTTCCAAATGCCATGATTTCTTTCTTTCCTCATATTACCATTTAAAGTTCTTTATAAAATCCATATCTTTCACTACCGAACTCCAATTGAGCTACAAAACCCCAATATGAAAAGCGTAGGAAGTGCTGCAATACTTTCATTCACAGTGCAAAACTCAATTACCATAACATAGCCCTTAAAATTGAGCTGAAATGCAACTGTGCACAACTCGGATATGATTTTCCATTCTTCTCTTTTTTAAAATCACTCAAAACACATCCATGAGCTTACTTATTTGCATAAATGAGCAAAATGACCTTTTATAATCAATTGAGGAAATTTTCATAATCCAACCTTTCATAAAAAATCATCTCAAGTGATTTTCTAAGTTAAGCAACACATCCAAGATTCATTTCTTTATCCAATTATACATAAATAATATACTTGATGCTAGAAATAAATCAACCCATGCTTGATGACCAAAACCCTAACTTATGACCAAATTATTCTTGCATTTAAATCTCATCCAAACTCAACATAAACATCACGATATCCATTACTAATGCCAAAGATCACAAAATGAAATACAAAACAATCCAAATCCATCATTTCAAACTTAAGCTTGCATAGTCATGAGCAACCTCAACCCTTGCATACTTTCAAGTCTAACCAACAATTAAAACATCAAAATAATACCTGTTTATATGAAAATAACATGGTCTATAATCAAATCCAACATAAAACCAAGAATTAAAGATAGTTCAGTTAAGGTTTTTACCTCACTTATAAGCTTGAAGGGGAGAGATGAAAGTGGTTGACGATGGGGGGAAGAAATGTGTGTAAGAGAGTAAGAGGAAAGCTAATACTTATCTTGGTGAAAAATGATTTTGATGCTATCCTAATGCTTGGATGATATTTATGCATAAAAAAGGGCTTTATGGTAATTTCAATTTGATATACATAATGACAATTTGCTAAATCAAGTGCATAAACTTTTGGTCATTATTAGCTTGAATTTTGTTGATAAGTTTGGCTGATTTTATCCATTCAAAAAGTGGATTTTTGTAATGATAGTAGGCATAATGATGGTAGTTAACTTAATTTAATTACACCAAAATTTTTGGGCCATAATTTGAGCCCAAAATGAATCGAGCTGCAATTCGGGCTCAAATACATTGGGCCAAACTTAATGAATCTGGGTCCAAATTTTTGCATGGTTAAAAATTAAATTTTTTTGACATTAAGAAAAATAATTTATCACCTAATCATATCTACCGAGGCCTAATATCGATTCACTCGAAATTGTTGTGGTAAATAAAACTCGAATTGCAAAATGAGGCCCAAAATGAATTCTCTCAACCGGGACGATTAAATGAGATAAATAAATATGAAAAATTAATAGCATAACTTAGTTAAATAAATAAACATGATAGAGGGTCGGGCTATTATAGCCTTCCCTCTTTAAAGAGTTTTGTCCTTAAAACTTATGAGCTTCGACAAAACATGCAAGTTCATCTCACATAGATGTGGGTACTTCGCTGGCATCTCATCCTCGGTTTCTCCAAGTGGCTTCTGAGAAGGTATGATTTGCCCAATATACTTTGACTAAGGTTATCTACTTCAGACAAAGTTGCTTAATTTTGCAATGTAGTATCTGGACTGAGTGCTCTTCATACACTAGATCTCCAGTAACTTCGATGGTTTCAGATACTATGGCATGGTCAGCATCTGGAATGTATTTCCTGAGCTGTCAGATGTGAAACACGCTATGTACGTGTTTGAGTTATATAGGCAGATCTAGTCGACAAGCTATGAGATTTAATCTTTCAATAAACTTGTATGGTCCAATTGATCTGGGCCTCAATTTAGCTCGCAGCTCAACCTCCTCATACTTTAGTCAGTGAAGCTTTCTGAAGAACATTATCATCTACCTGAAACTCTAGGGATCTCTTTCTTTTATCAGCATGTCTTTTCTATCGATTCCAATAATTTGTTTTCAAGAGTCTTCTGATGTATGTTACCTCATTGAATGTTGAAGAAAATCTTCATGACCCAAAAGATGATTTTGTTATCAATGTCTGCGTTATTTTACCCTAATGTTTCATGTAAATTTCTTGCTAGTATTTTCACAACATTGACTATTAGGAGGTCCATGCTTTCTTCAAATGTAAATGTTGGTCCTAGGACACGAAGGATTACATGCTCAAACTTAAAACAGTTGGATCCATTGATATTTTTATATGCTTACCCATGTGTTAGTAATTGAACACCCAAATTTTCAAGCCCTCTTAAGAGGTTTAACTGAGTAATCCCTACAGTGTTAAGGTATGTTGGTCCTTCCTTGTCAGGGCATCCGCCACAACATTTGCCTTTCCTGGTTGATATTGGATCTACAAGTCGTAATCTTTAAGTACTTCTAGTCAATGCCTTTGTCTTAAATTTAGCTTCTTTTGAGTGAAAATGTACTTCAAGCTCTGATGATCAGTATACATCAAGGTACTTGATACAAATAATGTTTTTAAATTTTCAGTATAAAAATCACAACCGCTAGTCCTGGGTCATGGGTAGGGCGATATCTCTCATAAGGCTTGAACTGTTGGGAGGTATAAGCTATCACTTTATCTTCTTGCTAACTTTGTAGCTTGCTTCAACAAATTGGTTAGGGAAGATGTTATCTTTGAAAAATCCTTCCCAAAACTCAATAATACCCAGCTAAACCCAAAATGTTTTTAGTTTCAGTAACATTGGTCGGCTTTGGACATTCTATAACTACTTGCCCCATTTGCAAATCAACCTTAATCCCTTCCTTTGAAATCACATGTCCCAAAAATAACACTTCTTCTAACCAGAAGTCATGCTTCTTACATTTGTTATGTAATTGGTATTTCCTCAAGGTCTGTAACACTGTTCTCAAATGAGTAGTATGCTCATCTCTGTCCTTAGAGTATATCAAGATATCTTTTATAAACACCATCATAAATTTGTCTAAATAGGGTCTGAAACTCTATTCATAAGATCCATAAGGGCCGTGGGGGCACTGGCCAATTCAAAAGCCATCACAGTGAATTCATAGTAACTAAACCTGGTTGTAAATGCTGTTTAGGAATGTCATCAGGTAAAATCTTAAGTTGACAGTATCTTGATCTCAAATAAATCATGGAAAAGACAACTGCTTCTTACAGTCGATCAAATAAACCATCCAATCAGGGCAATGGGTATTTTTTTCTTGATGGTAATCTTATTCAGTTCTCTATAATCAACATATAACCTCAAGGTCCATCCCTTTTTGGGCACCCCATGGTGATAGACTTGGTCTAGTAAATTCCTTTTGTAATAGCTTATCCAACTGAAACCTTAGTTTTCTAAGCTCTGGTGGGGCCATACAATATAGGGCCTTAGAGATAGGTGGGGCACCAAGGATTAATTCGATCTCAAAATCAATTTCTCTTTGCAGGGCAGTCCTAGTAACCCTTCAAGAAAAAATCTCTAAATTCACAAACTACAGGGATATCTTCTGCTTCTTCTTCCTGTGGTTTAGTGTCAATAGCATAAAACCAATACCCAAGATATCCTTGAGATAAGATCTCACTTACTTTCATACCAGAACTTAAACGACAAGATTTTTCCAATCTTTGCCTATAAAACGTATTTCTCTTCCACATTCATCCCTTGAAATAATTAACCCCATAAATGCACAACTAACTAATTTCCAAAATGATATCAAAGTCTAATGAGTCAAATTGAATCAAGACTCCATGGGATACTATAATACTATGCTACTAATAGTAATTCGAACAAGTTTATAAGAGATAGGACACCAACTCTAGAGTCATTGGATAACTTGATTCTATAATTGGTTTCTACCTCCTTATTTTCAAGGTTCAGTTGCATGGCATATCGAGTGAATGTAAATAAATGAGTGGAAACTAAATCAATTAATACACAAAATAGCTTTGAAATTAATTATCGTACTAGAGGTGGTAGCTTTCTTTCTTACTCAACACATACGCCCTTCCTATAGTTGCGGGCCTTGCAGGTGGGAGCCCTTATCTACAACCTTCAGTCTTTAGGGGCATGCAGGAATGAGGTGTTCCGAACTACCACACCACATGCATTTGTTAGTTCTCACTCGAACTCAAGACTAGTGTGGTTAGTTCTTCCACATTTCCCCTAGGGCTCTGCTAAGCGGGAAGGATGACTCTTGGGACGAGCGAGAGCAGATTTGTTCTAGTTTACACTCTCGCTCAGAGCACCCTGTTCAGTCTTCACTCGTTCCACTTTAGCTGTTTGCTTATATAACACTTGATAGGTAAGGATTGATTGATCAGCTAGCTGCTTGCGAATATAGAGAGCTAATCCCTCTTCAAATCTCCTCATCTTTAGTTATTCAGGCGACACAAACTCAAGAACAAACCTGGATAGTTATGTAAATTTGCTAGCATACTACATCACAGTCATATACCACTCATTTTTAGTTCTTCCAGAAATCTCCTCCAAGTGAAGTCAGGCCTTAAGAACCTACCCTTAATAGTGTTCCCCTAAAAGTTAACTTCCTCAGTTAGGTAAAATGTTCCAATGTTAACCTTTTTGTCCTCTGGAACCTCCACTGTTGTGAAAATCTTTTCTATTCCTCTAATCCATGCTTCTAGCTCCACTGGGTCATACTTTTCATCATATACTTTAGGGTTACATCGCCCATCCTATCTGCTAATTTGTTAACTTCGTAAGGGATTTCGAAAGGGGCTGGGGCTATTCGTTTCATAAGCTTAAACACCAAGGTCTATTAATAGTTGTAGTTCCCACGTTGCTAACCAACTAAGGGGGATTAAGGGAATTCCACTAAGGGTTATTAGCACATTACACTAAACTTGGTCACCTGACCCCTGACCATAATCTAAATGTGGATTTTTGCATTATTTTACGCATATTCTAATATTCTGACTATCCATTCAGTTGAGTAATTCAGTCAACAGACTACAATCAACATATAAGATACGCATACATAACAGATACAGCTAGCATGGCCACTGTATTATTAAAACATAACACAAAGCTTCATTATATCATTGTCCTAATTGCTCGCGTACATACATATACATGGTTCCACAAAGAATGTCACATCCAACTGACCACCCAAGGTCAACCTTTACACCTATATCCTAACTAAGACACTACTTAGCCCCAATAGATTGAGTCCGCCACATGCCCAGAAGTAGGCGAGACTAGCTAACACAACTGGAAAGACCTGTCTAACTATATGCAATGTCATAACCTACACAAAATTCATCTACCTAACTAGATATACTATATACATGTGGCCTCAAAAAGTAATCTATCTAAGATGTCTATGTATAATATAAATCAATCTAATTATCCCTAGATAGATCATCATCTAGCTCATACTCATTCCTGCGCTCCCTGCCCGAGTCAAAACTATTGTCTAAAGCACCAGTCTCTGCATTCTCATCATCATGAACAAGCTGGTGCTCCTCTAATTCTAGGTCCTTCTCTAAGTCTTCCATGAGGTCACCATCAGAGCTAAACTATGATATATCAGGGAGATATATGGCAATATGGACCTCATGTGATCCATCAGACATAAGGATCCCCTCTCTAGGTTTCGATGGCTTTCAGTTTTCAAGAGGCTGAGGATTGCTCAGTGCAAGTGGTAATGGTGGGGGAGATATAAAGTGTAATGAAAATATATACTATAGAACGTCCATGTTATTTCCTTTCGGCACAAACTCCTCCGTTAATAACAACTCCGTGATAATGTTAGCCCAAGCCTCGCGAAACTAAAATCTAGGTTCATCCCATCCCAAGGCTCGAGTCATCATAAAGTCATGACATCGAGTCCTAAACTCATCCAAAGGCCAATTATAGATAAGGTCCACAATAGCCTATGTGTATGGGCCATAACACTATGAAACTCAGAAATGGGGTTTGCGTGTGGGCTACTATACTAGCATATAGTAAAGAGATTTGAATGGCCATAGAAGTACCTGACATCATATTCAATGCATATTGATCTATCTAACAAGGAGGAAACAAGTGAAGAACAAGGGAGAGATAAAAAGGCATTTGTACTCTTATAAATATATCTATAACCTTCACTAATCAACCTTTGCACCCTCTCTACTCTCCATACCTCATATCCAATTAAAGAAAATCAACCTTGCTCTGATATCAAATCTGTAACACCCCCAAATTAAACATGTTCCACTATATGCATTCTCCTTAATAAATCCTTGAATTAGGACTAATAAACTCGATGATAGGGGCATTGCCACCATCCAAAAAGGCAAGGCTGGAAATATGTATACTAGAAATAATATAGTTAGGCATGTTGGAGTAATGGCACCCCAAAAGGATGTTTACTTACTCTCTCTACCTCTTTTGTTCTCCCACATGGAACCTTTGGAAGTGGCTTAAAGAATTTATATATCCCACTCTTCTTGCACTTGTCGAATAACTAGAAGCCATGTTTTAAGGGGGTTGAGGGGACTTCGGCTGCCACACGCGTGCGCGCGCCGCCGCCGCCCGCACGTCTGGTCCGGGCTGGGCGCGACACCACGGGCTGTGGGCTTGGGCCTTACACTATATTTTTTAGAGGAATTTTCGAGAGGACTAATTGCGTATGAGCTGTCGTAATCCTAACGGCTAGTTCACTAAGTCCTCCTTCATCTTCGCCTTAATCACCATGATCCTCTCCCCATTAATGCTTTAGTTACATTATTCTCTCCTGATTTTCTGCTCCCGTTTCATGCCCTTCTTCATGGCTTGGTTGACAGTTTTCCCTACTCCAGTCCATTACAAAAAGCACTCTACTGCAACTCTGTAGAACACACAAAAACAAATTCTCTCTTCTCCTCTCTACTTCCTGGGCATACAAGCTGCTATACTCCAAAGCTTCTCCCTCGAGTGCACGAGTGCGAAGCCAGCTGTGTTAAACCTTGGGGAGCTTCTTCGCCATAACGATTTGCACCTAAGTCGGGCGAATTAAGCTTTCAGGTCAGTGGTTCATACCACGACACAGGTCGTCTCCTTGTCCCTCCAGCAGCTATTATTTTCCATTTTTCCAACAATCTGAAAGCTTAATGCAATGGCTGCTGCTCCAAAAACTCTCCCCGAACTCTACAAAATTGAACCTCTTGATGGAACCAATTATAAATGTTGGTCTCAAAAATTACTTCTTTGCTTTGAGCAACTTGAGATCAACTACGTGCTCACTACTGATCTCCCTGATGAAGGCAACATAGTTACTGATTCTGAACCTGTAACTCCTATGGTTCTTAAAACTCCTTCTGTTCTCCTTGACGAAGCCACAAAGAAGAAATTCGAGAGGGATAATAAACTGGCTCGTAGTTATCTACTAAATAATATGTCTAACCCTTTGTTTGATATGTTTGTAAGCTTTAAATCTGCCAAGGTTATTTGGACCAAACTTGAGACAAAATATGGTTCAGATGATGCCGGGAAAAGAAAATATGTCGTCAGTAAATGGCTATAGTTCCAGATCATGAATGACAAACCCATCATGGAACAAGTTCACGTCTACGAAAACCTGTGTGCTGAAGTTCTAGCAGAAGGCATGAGAATGTGCGAAATCCTTCAAGCCAACGTGCTGATAGAAAAATTTCCACCATCCTGGAGCGATTACAGAAACCACCTCAAGCATAAGAAAAAAGATCTCACACTGCAGGAGTTAATCAGCCATATGCGGACTGAGGAGGCAAACCGACTGAAAGATAAGATGTCTTCCCTTTCTTTAAATTCTGTTAGTTCTAACCTGGTTGAATCTACTGTGTAAATGAATAAAGACAGGTTCAAAGGCAAAGGAAATAAATTTCAGAAGCCAATTCAAAATCTTAGGGATCAAAATCCTGCTAACAAAAGGATTCAGAAGCCCAAGGTGGTGTGCTATGTGTGCGACAAGCCTGGACACAAGGCCTATCAATGCAATCAAAGGAAAGGGACAGTCCAAGCCAAACAAAAGTCTACAACACCTACTGCCAACATTGCTAAAACCGAGGACAATGAGATTATTTATGCAGTTACCACCGTGGAGGCAAATCTGGTCCATAATCTGTCAGAATGGATCCTAGATTCTGGAGCGTCAAGGCATTTCTGTGCCAACAGGGAACTTATGACTGACTTTGAGGAGGCTGCTGATGGACAATGTGTTTACATGGGCAACTCTTCTACAGCTGCTGTCAAGGGTAAAGGGAAGATCTTACTTAAATTTACTTCTGCAAAAATGTTGTCTTTAAGTAATGTTTTATTTGTCCCTTTCCTTCGCAGAAACTTGGTTTCTAGTACCCTTCTTGACGTGGCTGGCCTTAAAATTGTGCAAGAAGCTGGTAAAGTTGTTATCATGCGAAATGGGGACTTCGTTGGGAAGGGATATCGTAGTGGGGGACTCCTTGTTTTGAATGCTATTGCGCAAATTAATAATGGAACTACTGCCAATTTAGTTTATGTTGCTGAGTCTGTCGATTTGTGGCATGGTAGACTTAGACATGTTAATTTTGCTTCATTGAAAAGACTTAGAAACATGCATTTAATTCCAAATGTGAATACTGAAAATTGTTCTAAGTGTTCAGTCTGTGTTGAAGCAAAATTTGCTAAGAAGCCTTTTAAAACTGTAACAACCAGGAAAACAGAATTGTTAGAACTAGTACACTCAGACTTAGCAGACTTTAAGAACACTATAAGTAAGGGTGGAAAGAAATGGTATATTACCTTTGTAGACGACTACTCCATATATACCAAGATCTACCTCCTTAAGTCTAAGGATGAGGCTGAGGAAATGTTCTTAAAGTACAAAGCCGAAGTTGAGAATCAGTTAGACCGAAAAATCAAAAGACTTAGGTCTGACAGAGAGGGGAATATGACACCAATTCTTTGGCTACCTTCTGTGAGAAAAATGGCATAATACATGAGACTAGCGCTCCTTACACTCCTCAACAAAACGGTGTTGCTAAACGGAAAAATCGTACCCTTAAAGATATGATGAATGCCATGCTGTTAGTTCTGGTTTATCTGATAACATATGAGGGGAGGCTGTCTTAACAGCTTGTTTTATACTCAACAGAGTTCCCCACAAGAAGTTAGATAAAACCCCATATGAATTATGAAAAGGGTATGCTCCCAACTTGAATTATCTAAAAGTGTGGGGGTATTTAGCCAAAATTGCACTACCTAGTCATAAACGTTCAAACATCGGCCCCAAGACATTTGATGCTATCTTTATTGGTTATGCTCAAAACAGTGCTGCATATAGATTTATGTCTTTATCTGACTTCTCTATTTCGGAGTATAGAGATGCTGATTTCTTTGAGCATGTTTTCCCCTTGAAAAGGAATGTGTCTCATACTGTATCTAATACTGTATCTGAACATGTGAACTTGCCTGCTTCTAGCTCTAGTGTTAGAGACTTAGGAACTGAACCTAGAAGAAGCAAGAGACAGAGGATTAAAACTAGTTTTGGCCCTGACTTTATCACATTTTTCTGGTAGAAGTCCTTGAGAACTTTGACATTGATGCTTTGACCGATGAACTCATGTCTCTTTATTTACTTGAGGAAGATCCCAAAACCTATCAAGAGGCTATGAAGTCTATAGATGCTAATTTCTGGAAGGAAGCTATTAAGAGCGAAATAGATTCCCTTGAATCAAACAAAACTTGGGAATTGACCAACTTGCCTAAGGGTTGTAGACCCATTAGTAGTAAATGGATCTTCAAGAAGAAACTTAGGACGGATGGCTCTATTGAAAGGTACAAAGCTAGATTAGTCATTAGAGGCTTTGACCAAAAGAAGGGAATTGATTTCTTTGATACTTATTCTCCTGTGACCAAAATTGCAACAATCAGAAGTGTAGTTGCTTTGGCTGCTATCCATGATCTTGTGGTGTATTAGATGGATGTCAAAACAGCATTCCTCAATGGGGACTTAGAGGAAGAAATTTATATGTCACAACCTGAGGGGTGTGAGGTCCCTGGTCAGGAGAGCAAAGTATGCAAACTAAGAAAATCCCTTTATGGTCTAAAGCAAGCCCCAAAACAGTGGTATGAGAAATTTGCTAGTTCTTTAGAGAAAATGGCTTTACTGTTAACAACTCAGATTCTTGTGTTCATTCCAAAATGTTTGGATCTGATTATGTGATCATATGCTGATCTTTGGTACCAACCTTTATGCCATTAATGAGACTAAAAGAAGTCTATCTTCTCTCTTTGAAATGAAAGATTTAGGAGAAGCAGATGTTATCTTGGGGATCAAACTTATAAAAACCAAGAGTGGTTTTTCCTTAAGTCAGTCTCATTACATTGAGAAAGTGTTGAAAAAATTTAACTCTTTTGATGTGGTACCTGTAAGAAGTCCCTATGACCGTAGTATACATCTTAAAAAGAACAGAGGACCTAGTGTGTCTCAAATTGAATATGCTAAGATAATAGGGAGTGTGATGTTTCTCATGAACTCCACTCGTCCTAACATTGCATATGCTGTTAGTAGACTAAGTAGGTACACTTATAATCCTACTAAAGAACATTGGAATGCACTTTATCATTTGTTAAGATACCTTAGAGGTACTATGGATTGGTGTTTACACTTTTGTAAATTTCCTGCTGTACTGGAAGGTTTTTGTGATGCAAATTGGGTTGCTGATAACGATGAAGTAAGCTCTACTAGTGGTTATGTTTTTACTTTGGGTGGAGGAGCTATTTCATGAAAGTCTGCAAAATAGACATGTATAGCTCGCTTAACCATGGAATCTGAGTTTATTGCTCTTAAGTTGGCAGGCCAAGAAGCTGAATGGCTCGAGGATCTCCTGGCTGACATACTATTATGGGGGAAACAATCAACACCCATCTCCTTGCATTGTGACTCGCAAGCAGCAATTGGAGTTGCGCACAACAGTGTCTATAACGGAAAAAAGAGACATATCCGTATTAGACATGGTGCGGTAAAGCAATTGCTGAAGCATGGTGTTATCTCCTTGGAATATGTGAGATCCAAGAAAAACTTGGCAGACCCTCTCACAAAGGGATTGCCAAGAAGAGTAGCTCTTGAAATGTCGAGGGGGATGGGGCTAAAGCCCATAGAATGAAGTGTTATAGTGGATACCCATTTGTGGTCACATGAAGCCATATTAATCTTCCAACTGCACTACTTTCCATCCCTATGGCAAATGGTAGTGCTTGTGCTATAGAGAAGCACATTAATGAATCCATAGCCTGTTATGGTGGTGCGATAGAGAAGCACTTGATGGATTCATCATCACTCTACAAGAGGTTGAGCTAACATACGCTCTTAATAATTCCAAGCCATGATATGGTGGTCTAAGTAGAGGTAGACTGATGGAATTACCTAAGTAAGTGTGAAGGTCTAGCCGCCTTCTATGAGAGACAAGGGCTGTCTCTCCAGAGCACTTATGAGACCCGAGGTATGCGCATGGGCCTAAAAGCGCAAGTGGTTATCGTAGAGTATACATATTTTAGGGTTGATATGTGCCGGGAGGGCCTCATTCAAGGTCTAATAAGTTCAAGACTAAGTTCACTTGTCAGACTTAGATGTTGCCTCTCTTCACTACGTATCAATTCAATCGTAAGACATTGATACTTAAGTATCCGACCCTCATTGCCCAGGAAATCTTTTTCATTCTTCTTTTCCTTTTGTGTGCCATTAGTGGGGGATTGTTGGAGTAATGGCATCCTAAAAGGGTGTTTACTTACTCTCTCTATCTCTTTTGTTGTCCCACATGGAACCTTTGGGAGTGGCTTAAAGAATTTATATATCCCACTCTTCTTGCACCTGTCGAATAACTAGAAGCCATGTTTTGAGGGGGTTGAGGGGACTTGGGCTGCCACATGCGCCCGCACGCCGCTGCCGCCCGCCCGTCCGGTTTGGGCTGGGCGCGGCGCCATAGGCTGTGGGCTTGGGCCTTATACTATATTTTTTAGAGGAATTTTCAAGAGGACTAATTGCGTATGAGCTGTCGTAATCCTAACGGCTAGTTCACTAAGTCCTCCTCCATCTCCGCCTTAATCACCATGATCCTCTCCCCATTAATGCTTCAGTCACATTATTCTCCCCTGATTTTCTGCCCCCATTTCACGCCTTTCTTTATAGATTGGTTGACAGTTTTCTCTACTCCAGTCCACTATAAAAAGGACTCTACTGCAACTCTATAGAACACATAAAAAACAAATTCTCTCTTCTCCTCTCTACTTCCTGGGCATACAATCTGCTATGCTCCAAAGCTTCTCCCTCGAGTGCACGAGTGCGAAGCTAGCTGTGTTAAACCTTAGGGAGCTTCTTCGCCATAACGATTTGCACCTAAGTCGGGCGAATTAAGCTTTCAGGTCAGTGGTTCATACCACAACATAGGTCGTCTCCTTGTCCCTCCAGCAGTTATTATTTTCCATTTTTCCAGCAAGGCATAGCTTCAACCACACACATTCACACATTATCAAACGGTATACAATCAATTGTTAATCCCAAATATCTTTTATACACCACAGTAAAGTAATTCACCTAACAATCTACACCACTATCCATAGAAGATTTCAAAATACAGCTCCAAAATATGCAGGTACCATATCATTGATTGATCCCTCTAAATTTCCTTGCTCAACTTATTCTCTTTAGCTAGTTTGCTAGCATGAGGGCGATTTACCGAGCATTTCCCTAAATCAAAACTTGGAAAATATTTCGAAATGTGAGTCGAAACTCAATACCTGCATTCCTGTATTATTAAATGATCTCTACATAAATTGCTTGGGCGCTCGCCGTGTAATTCATTTTAAATTAAAACAGTGAATGAGATGAATGTAAACTACAATTGTTAGTTATTACCTAATAGTGAACCCCTTAATGATGTTACGATCTATGGATAGGTGTACACCTGCCAAGCCGATTGGGGGACCTTGCCTGAAGCCACGCGGGTAACTGAAGGGCAATGCCCTGTAACTCATAACTTATATCGTCACTAATTATGTGACAAATCACTAATTAAACTTATTCATTGATATACTTATCAAAATATTATAATTTTGATAAATACGTGTTAATTTCTAAAGATGTAGGTAATGAACATGTCTGAAGTCTTTAAAATGTAATGTCACTTGATAATACTTATGCACAATCGAAAATGATAGACTAGGCCCCATTTCTGCTTAAGAAATGTAGCTATAGGTAAATGCAGTTAGTAAGCAACTTTCACTCCCATAATTTGTAACTTTATAAAAATTGATTAATAAAAAGGGCATCCAAGATGAAACAATTCAATATAAATAAGTTACACTAAAATGATTTGAAAACCAAATAAGTTAAGGTCATTGAACTAGAAGTGAAACAAGTTTGAGAAAAAGAACAAAATCAAATAATTAAGGTGATAATGAAAAGACTTTAATGAATATAAATGAAATATGAGTTTTTGATATTTCTGAAATGAATAATAGAATGCTTAATGCCAAGAGGGGTGTTGTGAGGTTCAGCAATGCTCATATAACCTTAGCTTGTGCCATTATCCTCTTTACTTCTCCAATTTCATTCCCATGCCCATTTAACTAGGTTTTCCAATCCAAGTAAGCTTCTATACAAAATGAAAGTTGTTGAACTCACTAAACTTTATAATTTCTTTGCAATATCCATAATTATGTAGAGACTCCTGATAATATTTTCAAATGCCATAATTTCTTTCTTCCCTCATATTACCATTTGAAGGTTTTTAGAAAATCCATATCTTTCACCGCCGAACTCCGATTAAGCTATAAAACTCAATATGCAAAGTGCAGGAAGTCCTGTAACATTTTCATTCACAGCGCAAAACCCAATTACCACAACACAGCCCCTAAAATTAAGCAGTAACATAACTGTGCACAGCTCAGATCCGTCCTGCGCAGTCTTAGCAAAATGGCCATAACTATTTCTGCACAACTCGGAATGAAATGATTCAAAAGATATTTGAAATATAACTCACGGAACTATCTACCCACCAAAAATCATAATTTTTTGATAGGCTAAATAGTACCTGCTTAATCGCAAAGTGACCTCTGCTTTAGATCGGTTCATAGCCCTACTGTTCTTTGTTTTCTCCTTTCTTTTCACACAATGTCCCATCTAAAATCACTCCTTAAAATCATTTAACAATTTGTTAAGCCAAAAATCATGCATGGTTTTAATAATTATTTTGATTATATTACATATATTATTGCATCTAATTTACTTTATTTTATATATTTTTCAGGTTAGGCATTAATAAAATAAAAAGGGAAGAGAAGACATCGAAGTTTGGGTTTTACACGCTTGGCTATAAAGACGGTCCAAAAATAATAATTTATGGAAAATATTATTTCCATAATTATTTAATTGGGCTAGGGTTTCAAGAGTTAGAGGAAAGCTAGAAGTCTTGAAGGAGAAGAAGTCCAAGGAAGAAAGGAGGAAGAGGAAAAAAACCCTAGCTATCCCACCCCTCCTTTCCTTTCCATTAAATATCATCTCCCATCAATATACAATCAGGGTGGCTACATAATACACACGGCAGCCCTTTTCCTTCGCCATCATCCTCACGCACCATCATCTTACATCCTCACCATCACACCCTCTTCATCACAATCGTCATCATCTTCTCCACCCACAGTCTTCTTCATCATCCTGCCATCATCATCATTATATATAATCCACGCCTAACTTCATTCAAGCCACGGCACAAGCACAAAACTCATGGCCATTCTTCTTCCTTCTTTTTTGTTACTTTGTTTTATTTTGTTTTAATTTTTTTTTGTTTAGTTAATTATTAAACATGAACCCTTTGGTTAATTGTGATTTTATGTTTAATATGAGTGAGTAATTTTCTTGTGCTTAGTATAATCTATTTGAAACCATGCTAAATTGATTATTTTGAAACAAGTTTCATGCTTTTTTGTCTAGTTGATTTATATTCATGAATCTATAGCGATTAGTATTTATCGTTCATGAATATTCATATTATATTAATTAGAATGCATGCTAGTTAGTCTAATACGAATTCATATAATAGTTTAAAGAGCTTTAATACGTAAAAGTTATCGTCTTTTAAGCATTAGTATCACCCTAATTAATCATGAATGGCTCAAGCCCATCTCTTTTAATTAGGTAATCATTATAGATCTTTGTTAAATCGATTTGCTGGTAAATTGGTTACACAGCGTTGGATGATATTTTTCTAGTACGTAATGCTCTAGTTTGATTAAATTCTTGCGCTGGTGTAAGGGTTATCAAATTAGTAAGGTTTATATTAGGGCTGGACTTAATTAAATTATAATATAAGGAAAAATGGGGAAGATCTGCTGGTGGGTGTCTTCTACAGTTTAACTCATGGATGAAATCGACTTGTGTGTTAATGATAAATATTAATTTGCATGGTGGATATAGATTATGCTAAGCATTTTTCATAAATTTGATATCTTTTGATAATTATTTGTTGCTTTTAGTTAATTTGTTTAGTTTGTCAATTTTTATTCTTCAATTATTAGCTTTGATATAAAATCCGTTTACCCTCCCTAAAAGAATAGCCTTTTAGGAGTGTCTTGGTTATTTTAGATTAGTTAGATTTTGATTTTTAGAGTGATTATAATTTTCAAATTTGATTTATATTCTGTTTTGCTGTTTAATTACCGGTTTGTTAGAAATTAGGCTAAAAATAGTTTCTTTCATTTTTTTCAAGTTTTAATCCATCCTAGGGTTTATATAATGTCCTAATCTGCCTCTATTTAATTTCGTAATGTTTGGAAATTATTTGATAATGTTTCAGAAATATTTCGTGAATTGGATATGTGCAGGTTTTTAGTTCAATAAAATCTGAAAATTGCATTTTTAATATTTATTTCATGTTTTTTAGGTGTTATTGAGTCCAGAAAATTATATCCTTAAATTAGGGTAATTTTGTTAATTAATTTCGTAATTATGTTAGGGCAGTTTATTTATTTTCTATTTTATTATTCTGCAGTAATTTTCTGTTTTAATTTTTCTGAAATTAATTAGATAAAATGCTGGAGTTACAAGCTTGCAAACTTAAAGAATATTAGTTTAGGTTACTGTTTATGATTTTTAATATTAATTTTCTATTTGTTATTGTTTTGTTTTCATTTTTGTTGAAGATTGAGTTATTATTCTGTTTTTATTTTCCTAGATTATTTAGGATAGCTATTTGTTGTTTTATTTCCAGAATTTAATTTAGAATATTTAGGAGTATTATTAAGCATTTTTCTAGATTTTTATTTTTGATTTATTTTAGAAATACAAAGAGAAGAAACAATAAATTAAAGTGGTAAAATCATTTAGAATTAAACTAGCTTTTTGACATAATCTTTCCTCATGGATTCGATCCCTACTCTCCTATGCTATATCCTTATTTATGTTTAGAATAGTGGTAAATTTGTAACTCTACGACAAGTTTTACATAATTCCTCGTTCCTTATCATCACCTTAAAAAGCCATATTACTCAAATTTGCTCTATAATCGCCTACATTAAATTTTCAATTCTTCTCCTCTTCAAAATCACTCAAAACACATCCATAAGCTTACTTAGTTGCAAAAATGAGCAAAATGACTTTTTATAATCAATTGGGGAAATTTTCATAGTCTACCTTTTATACAAAATCATCTCAAGTGATTTTCTAAGTTAAACAACACTTCCAAGATTAATTTCTTTATCCAATTATGCATAAATAATATATTTGATGCTAGAAATAAATCAACCCATGCTTGATCACCAAAATCCTAACTTGTGATCAACTTATTCTTGCATTTAAACTCATCTAAACTCAACATAAACAACATGATATCCATTACTAATGCCGAAGATCACAAAATCAAATACAAAACAATCCAAATCCATCACTTCTTGCATAATTATGAGCAATCTCAACCCTTGTACACTTTCAAGTTTAATCAACAATTAAAACATCAAAATAACACTTGTTTATAACAAGATAACATGGCCCATAATCAAATCCAACATAAAACTAAGAATTAAACATAGTTGGGTTAAGGTTTTTACCTCACTTACAAGCTTGAAGGAGAGAGATGAAAGTAGTTAACGATGGGGGAAAGAAATGTGTGGAGGGGAGTAAGAGGAAAGCTAATACTTATCATAATGGAAAATGATTTTGATGCTATCCTAATTCTTGGATTATATTTATGCATAAAAAGGGCTTTATGGTAATTTCAATTAGATATACATAATGATAATTTACTAAATCAAGTGTAGAAACTTTTGATCATTATTAGCTTGACTTTTGTCGATAAGTTTGGCTGATTTTATCCACTTAAAAAGTGGCTTTTTGGTAATGATAAGTAGGCATAATGATGGCAATTAACTTAATTTAATTGCACCAAAATTTTCAAATTTGAGCCAAAAATGAATTGGGCCGCAATTCGAGCTCAAATGAATTGGGATAAACTTAATGAATTAGGGCCCAAATTTTTGCATGGTTAAAAATTAAATTTTTTTGACATTAAGAAAAATAATTTATCACCTAATCATGTTTACTGGGGCCTAATATCGATTCACCCGAAATTATTGCGGTAAATAAAACTCGAATTGTAAAGTAGGGCCCAAAATGAATTCTCCCTACCGGGACTATTAAATAAGATAAATAAATATGAAAAATTAATAGCATGGCTTAATTAAACAAATAAACATGATTTAGGGTCAGGCTATTACAGTCTTCCCCCCTTGAAGAGTTTCGTCCTCGAAACTTATTAGCTTTGACAAAACATGCAAGTTCATCTCACATAGATATGGGTACTTAGCTGGCATCTCATCCTCGGTTTCTCCAAGTGGCTTCTGAGGAGGTATGACTTGCCCAATATACTGTGACTAAGGGCATCTACTTCATACGAAGCTGCTTAATTTTACGATGTAGTATCTGGACTAAGTGCTCTTCATACACTAGATCTCCAACAACTTCGATGGCTTCAGATACTATAGCATGGTCAGCATATGGAATGTATTTCCTAAGCTGTGAGATGTGAAACACGTTATGTACGTGTTTAAGTTATATAGGCAGATCCAGTTGACAAGCTATAGAATTCAATATTTTAATAAACTTGTATGGTCCAATAGATCTTGGCCTCAATTTAGCTCGCAGTTTAACCTCCTTATACTTTAGTCTGCGAAACTTTCTGAAGAACCTTATCATCTGCCTGAAACTCTAGGGATCTCCTTCTTTTATCACCATATCTTTTCTGTCAATTCTAATAGTCTATTTTCTAGAGTCTTCTGATATATGTCACCTCATTGAATGTTGAAGAAAATCTTCATGACCCAAAAGATGATTTTATCGTCAATGTCTGCGTCATTTTACCCTCATGTTTCATGTAAATTTCTTGCTGGTATTTTCACAACATCGACTATTGGGAAGTCCATGCTTTCTTCAAATGTAAACGTTGGTCCTAGGTCACAAAGTACTACATGCTCAAACTTAAAAGAGGTTGATGCAGTGATATTTTTAGATGCTTGCCCATGTATCAGTAATTGAACACCCAAATTCTCAAGCCCTCTTAAGAGGTTCAACTGAGTAATCCCTACCGTGTTAAGGTATGTTGGGCCTTCCTTGTCAGGGCATCTGCCACAACATTTACCTTTCCTGGTTGATATTGGATCTGCAAGTTGTAATCTTTAAGCAATTGTAGTCAATGCCTTTGTCTCAGATTCAGCTTCTTTTGAGTGAAAATGTAGTTCAAGCTTTGATGATCAGTATAGATCTTGCAAGGCACTTGATGCAAATAATGTTTTCAAATTTTCCGCGCAAAAACCACACCACTAGTCCCGGGTCATGGGTAGGGTGATTTCTCTCATAAGGCTTGAACTGTTGGAAAGTATAAGCTATCACTTCATCTTCTTGCTAACTTTGTAGCTTTCTTCAACAAATTGGTCAGAGAAGATGTTATCTTTGAAAAATCCTTCCCAAAATGCGATAATACCCAGCTAAACCCAAAAAGTTTCTAGTCTCAGTAACATTGGTCGTCTTTGGACACTTTGTGACTGCTTGCCCCTTTTGCAAATCAACCTTAATCCCTTCCTTTGAAATCACATGTCCCAAAAATAACACTTCTTCTAACCAGAAGTCATGCTTCCTGTATTTGTTATGTAATTGATGTTTTCTGAACGTTTGTAACACTGTCCTCAAATGAGTAGTATACTCATATCTGTCCTTGGAGTATATCAAGATATCTTTTATAAACACCACCACAAATTTATCTAAATAGGGTCTTAAACTCTATTTATAAGATCCACAAGGGCTGCGGGGGCATTAGTCAGTTCAAAAGCCATCACAGTGAATTCATAGTAACTAAACCTGGTCCTAAATGCTGTTTGGGAATGTCTTCAGGTAAAATCTTAAGTTGACAATATCTTTATCTCAGATAAATCATGGAAAAGACTACTGCTTCTTACAGTCGATCAAATAAACCATCTAATCGGGGCAATGGGTATCTTTTTCTTGATGGTAATCTTGTTCTGTTCTCTGTAATCAACACATAACCTCAAGGTCCATCCTTTTTCTTTACAAATAGAACTGGGGCACCCCATGGTGACAAACTTGGTCTGGTAAATCCCTTTTGTAATAGCTTATCCAACTGAAACCTTAGTTTTCCAAGCTCTATCGGGGCCATACGATATGGGACTTTAAAGATAGGTGGGGCACCAAGGATTAATTTGATTTCAAAATCAATTTCTCTTCGTGGGGCAGTCCCAGTAACCCTTCAGGAAACCATCTCTAAATTCACAAACTACAGGGATATCTTCTGCTTCTTCTTCCTATGGTTGAGTGTCAATAGCATAACACTAATATCCAATATATCCTTTATATAAGAGCTCACTTACTTTCATAGCAGTATTTAAAGGATAAGGTTTTTCCAATCTTTGCCTGTAAAACATATTTCTCTCCCTCGTTTATCCCTTGAAATAACCTTAAGGTCCTCACAATTTATCTTGACCCCATAAATGAACAACCAACTCATTTCCAGAATGATATCAAAGTCTAATGAGTCAAATTGAATCAAGACTCCATAGAATACTGTAATACTATGCCACCAATAGTAATTAAAACAAGTTTATAAGAGATAGGACACCAACTTTAGAGTCATTGGGTAACTTAATTCTACAATTCGTTTCTATCTCCTTATTTTCAAGGTTTAGCTACATGGCATATTGAGTGGATGTAAATAAATGAGTGGAAACTAAATCAATCAATACATAAAATGGCTTTGAAATTAACTATCGTACCGGATGTGGCAGCTTTCTTTCTTATCAACGCATACGCCCTTCCTACAGCTGTGGGCCTTGCAGGTGGGAACCCTTGTCTATAGCCTTCAGTCTTTGGGGGCATGCAGTAATGACGTGTTCCAGGCTACCACACCATATGTATTTGTTAGTTCCCGCTCGACACTCAGGAGTGTTATGGTTAGTTCTTTTACATTTCCCACAGGGCTCTGCTAAGCCTGCAGGATGACTTTTGGGAGGAGCGGGAGTAGATTTCTTCTAGTTTACACTCTCACTCGAAGCACCCTATTCGGTCCACCTCATCTTCTGATAAATCGAGTTCAAGGCCTTCAATTCAATCTTCACTCGTTCCACTTCAGCTGCTCGCTCATATAACTCTTGAGAGGTAAGGATTGGTTGACCAGCTAACTGGTTGCGAATATAGAAAGCTAATCCCTCTTCAAATCTTCTCATCTTCAGTTATTCAGGTGGCACAAACTCCAGAACAAACTTGAATAGTTATGTAAATTTGCTAATATACTGCATCACAGTCGTATACTACTCATTTTCAGTTCTTCTAGAAATCTCCTCCAAGTGAAGTCAGGCCCGAAGAGCCTACCCTTAATAGTGCTTCACCGAAAGTCTACTTCCTCAGTTAGGTAAAATATTCTAATGTTAACCTTTTTATCCTCTGGACCCTCCACTGTTGTGAAAATCTTTTCTATTCCTCTAATCCATGCTTCTAGCTCCACTGGGTCGTACTTTCCATCATATACTTTAGGGTTACATCGCCCACCCTATCTGCTAATTTATTGACTTCGTGAGGGATTTCAAAAGGTGTTGGGGCTATTCATTTCATAAGCTCAGACACGAAGGTGTAACAATGGTTGCAGTTCCCACGTTGCTAACCAACTCTAGGGGATTGAGGGAATTCCACTAAGGGTTATTAGCACATTACCCCAAACTTGGTCACCTGACCCCTAACCATAATCTAACTTTTCTTCTATGTGAGTTTCTGCATTATTTTACGCATATTCTAATATTCTAACTATCCATTCAGTTGAGTAATTCAGTCAACCGACTACAACCAACTTATAAGATACACATACATAATAGATATAGCTAGCGTGGCCTAAGTCTTATTAAGACATAACACAAAGCTTCATTAAATCATTGCCCTAATTGCTCGTGTACATGCATATACATGGTTCCACAAAGAATATCACATCCAACTGACCACCCAAGGTCAACCTCTACACCTACATCCTAACTAAAACACTACTTAGCCCCAATAGACTGAGTCCGCCACATGCCCAGAAGTGGCGAGACTAGTTAATACAATTGGAAAGACTTGTCTAACTATATGTAATGTCATAACCTCCATGAAATTCATCCATCCAACTGGCTATGTTATATACATGTGGGCTCAAAAAGTAATCTATCTAAGATGTCTACATATAATATAAATCAATCTAATGACCCCTTGATGGATCATCGTCCTATCATACTCATCCCTAGGCTCCCCGCCCAAGTCAAAACTGTTGTCTGAAGCACCAATATCCGCATTCTCATCATCATGATCAAGCTAATGCTCCTCTAATTCTGGGTCCTTTTCTAAGTCTTCCATGAGGTCACCATCAGAGCTAAACTATGGTGCATCGAGAAGATCTATGGCAATATGGACCTCATGTGATCCAACAGATATAGGGATCCCCTCTCTAGGTTTCGATGGCTTTCGGTTATTTAGAGGCTGAGGATTGCTCAGTGCAGGTGGTGATGGTATGGGAGATACGCAGTGCAATGAAAATATATACTATAGAATGTCCATGTTATTCCTTTTCAGCACAAACTCCTCCCTTAATAACAGCTCCGTGATAATGTTAGCTCAAGCCTCCTGAAACTGAAATCTAGGTTTGTCCCATCCCAAGGCTCGAGGCATCATAAAGTCATGACATCGGGGCCTAAACTCATCCAAAGGCCAATTGTAGATAAGGTCCACAGTAGCCTACGTATATGGACCATAATAGTATGAAACTCATAAATGAGGTCTACATGTGGGCTACCATACTAACATATAGTAAAGAGATTTGAATGGCCATAGAAGTACTTGACATCATATTCACTGCATATAGATCCATCTAATAAGGAGGAACATAAGTGAAGAACATGGGAGAAATGAACAGGCATTTATACTGTCATAAATATATCAATAACCTTCACTAACCAACCTTTGCACCCTCCAATCTCTACTCTCTATACTTCATATCCCATCAAAGAAATCAACCTGACTCTGATACCAAATCTGTAATGCCCCCAAATTAAACATGTTCCACTGTATGCATTCTCCTTCATAAATCCCTGAATTACGACTAATAAACTCGATGATAAGGGCATTACCGCCGTCCAAAAGGACAGGGCTTGAAATATGTATACTAGAAATAACATAGCTAAGCATAGCTTCAACCACACACATTTACACATAATCAAACAATATAAAATGGTTTATACATCCCAAATATGGTTTATACGTCCTAAATATGGTTTATACACCATGGTAAAGTAATTCACCTTACAATCTACACCTCCATCCACTGAAGATTTCAAAATACGACTCCAAAATATGCATGTACTATATTATTGATTGATCCCTCCAGATTCCCTAGCTCAACTTATTTTCTTCAGCTGGTTTGCTAGCATGAGGGCGATTTACTGAGTATTTCCCTAAAACAAAGCATGAAAAACATTTTAAAATGTGAGCCGAAGCTCAGTACCTACATTCCTATATTGTTAAATGATCTCTGTATAAATTGGTTGGGGGCCCACTGTGCAATTCATTTCAAGTTAAAACGGTGAATGAGATGAATGTAAACGGCAATTGCTAGTTATTGTCCCATAGTGAACCCCCTTGAAGTTGTTATGATCTATGGATAGGTGTACACCTGCCAAGCCATTCGAGGGACCTGATCTGAAGCCGCGGGGATAACTGGAGGGCAATGCCCTGTAACTGATAACTGATGAGGTCGCTAATTACGTGACAAATCACTGATTAAATTGATTCATTAATGTACTTACCAAAACATTATAATTTTGATAAATACATGCTGATTTCTGAAGATATAGGCAATGAACGTACCTAAAGTCTTTAAAATGCAATGTCACTTGATGATACTTATGCACAATGGGAAACGATAGACTAGGCCTCGTTTATGCTTAAGAAATGTAGTTATAAGTAAATACAGTTAGTAAATAACTTTTACTCTCATAATTTATAACTTTATGGAAATTGATTAATAAAAAGGGCATCCATGATTGAAACAATTCAATATAAGATAAGTTACACTAAAATGATTTGAAAACCAAATAAGTTAGGATCATTGAACTCCAAGTGAAACAAGTTGGAGCAAAATAGAACAAAAGTAAATAATTGAGGTGATAATGAAAAGGCTTTGATGGATATAAATGAAATATGGGTTTTTCTAAAATGAATAATAGGAGGTTTAACGCCAAGAGGGGTGTTGTGAGGTTAAGGAATGCTTGTATGACCTCGACTTGTGTCATTAACGTCTTTGCTTCTCCAATTTCTTTTCTATGCCCATTAAACTCGATCTTCCAACCTAAGTAAGCTTCTATACAAAATGACAGTTGTTCAACTCACTAAACTACGTAATTTTTTTGCAATATCCATAATTATGTAGAGACTCCTCATAATATTTTCAAATGCCATGATTTCTTTCTTCCCTCATATTACTATTTGAAAGTCTACTTTAGAAAATCCATATCCTTCACCCTTGAACTCTAATCATGCTATAAAACTCCAACATGAAAAGACTAAGAATTCCTATAACACTTTCATTCACAGTGCAAAATCTACTTACCACTACACAGCCTCTAAAATTGAGCTGAAATACAATTGTGCAAAGCTCAAATTTGTCATGCGCAGCCATAGTAAAATGCCCATAAATTTTGCTGCACAACTCGGAATGAAGTGATTCAAAAGGAATTTGAAATATAACTCATGGATCTATCTACCCACCAAAAATCATAATTTTTTGATATACCAACCAGTACCGGTTTAATCGTAAAGTGACCCCTGTTTTAGGTCTGTTCACTGCCCTACTGTTCTTGTTTTCCTCCTTTTCACATAATATCCCATCTAAAATCACTCGTTAAAATAATTTAACAAAGCCTTGTTCCTTATCATCATCTTACAAAGCCATATTACTCAAATTTGCTCCATAATCATCTACATCACATTTTCAATTCTTCTCTTTTTAAAAATAACTTAAAACACATCCATAAGCTTACTTGTTTGCATAAATGAGCAAAATGACCTTTTATAATCAACTGGGGAATTTTCAATAATCCAACCCTTTATATAAAATCATCTCAAGTGATTTTCCAAGTTAAACAACACATCTAAGATTCATTGCTTTATTCAATTATGCATAAATAATATACTTAATGCTAGAAATAAATCAACCCTTGCTTGATCACCAAAACCCTAACTTATGACCAACTTATTATTGCATTTAAACTCATCCATACTCAATAAAAACATCATGATATCCATTACTAATGTCAAAGATCATAAAATCAAATACAAAACAATCGAAAAGTTAAGCTTATATAATCATGAGCAACCTCAACCCTTGCATACTTTCAAGTTTAACCAACAATTAAAATATCAAAATAACACTTGTTAATCAAATCCAACATAGAATCATGAATTAAATGGAGTTGGGTTAAGGTTTTTACCTCACTTACAAGCTTGAAGAAGTGAGATGAAAGTGGTTGAGGATGGAGGGAAGAAATGTGTGGAGGAGAGTAAGAGGAAAGCTAATACTTATCTTGGTGGAAAATAATTTTGATGCTATCCTAATGCTTGGATCATATTTATGCATAAAAAACGGCATTATGGTGATTTCAATTCGATGTACATAATGACAATTTGCAAAATCAAGTGCATAAACTTTTGATCATTACTAGCTTGACTTTTGTTGATAAGTTTAGCTAATTTTATCCACTAAAAAAGTGGCTTTGTACTAATGATAATTAGGCATAATGATGGCAATCAACTTAATTTAATTGCACCAAAATTTTTGAGCCATAATTTAAGCCCAAAATTAATCAGGCCGCAATTCGGGCCCAAATGAATTGGGCCAAACTTAATGAAAAAGGCCAAATTTTTGCATGGTTAAAAATTAAATTTTTATGACATTATGAAAAATACTTTATCACCTAATCATATTATCAGGACCTAATATCGATTCACCCAAAATTATTACGGTAAATGAAACTCGAATTGTAAAGTTGGGCCCAAAATGAATTCTCCCAACTGGGACACTTGAATGAGATAAATAAATGTGAAAAATTAATAGCATGGTTTAATTAAATAAATAAACATGATTTAGTATCGAGCTATTACACAAAAGAAAGTACCGCCTCAAGTAAACAGGATGGAGGTCCTTCTTAAGCATCAAATAATGCCAAATATCATGGTCTGCATATAAAATTATCTTATAGGGGACACGTCCAGACGAGTCACTACCAAACCTGACTCCTAAATCAAAGTCATACTCAACCCCATCTAAAGGGGCCAAAGGCATCAATGCTCTTGCAAACCTGCAGTAATTACTTAAAGAACCCTCATTAATAGCAAAGGGCTTGTCTTTAGCTATGCTAGCTGGCAAACGGGCAACCAAATCCAACTTGGCACAATCAAGTCCTTGGCCCTTAGTGGACTCACAGTCAAGCAAATGCGTATCATTAGGAAAAACATCAAATGGCTCTACAAACTCATTAGAGACAACCGTATAACATCCATAACAAGCAAATAAAGAGGGGATAGATTCTTGATCCTTAAATAAACCAAGTTCAGCATGGTGCTCCTCCATAACAAATGTCAACTTGCCCCCTTCGACATCAATTTTGCAACCCGCAGTGGCCAAGAAAGACCTCCCAAGAATAATTTGGGTATAGGCATCCTTAGCCATATCAAGAACTATAAAATCATCAGGCACATAGAAATCATCCTTTTTTAAGAGAACGTCCTCCAAAATACCCAAAGGGTACCTCTAATTGAAGTGAAATAAGGGTCGGTTACAACTTTCCTAGGTCAAGCCTCTGGAAAATGTAATAGGACATCAAACTCACACTTGAACTAAGATCATGTAAAGCGCTATCAATGCTCACATTTCCAATCAAGCAAGGTATAGAGAAGCTATCAGGGTCCTTAAGCTTAGTAGGATCCTTATTTAGGACCACAGCACTATACTTCTCGCCTGAAGCTATAGCCTCATGCTCATTAATTTTCCTCTTTTGGAGGAAAGGTAAAGGTGGCACGTAAGGTGTCAGGGAATGGGGCTTAAACGTCTAAGACCTCTCACTCTTGTCATGGTTCTCCTCACCAACCTCCTTAATCCTAGCATCCTTAGAACCCTCTAATTCACTTCACAAGATAACACAATTGCAATGCTCTCTAGAGTTCAGCTCGACCTTACTAGAAAGTCGTCTGGCAAGTTAGGTGAACAACTACTTATTTGCCAATTTAGGCTTCCAACATATTATTATGAGTAGTATACACATCAACTATAGAGGCTAATTGCTTAATGTACTCATCTTAGTTTTGTTGCGCCATACGCGTGCTCTCTATCACAACCTCTAAGTTAGAATTCTGGGGAGCTTGTTGGGGAAATGGAGGTCTTTAAAACTCAGGGGTAGTATAGCATTCATTTGGGGCATGTTAGGAGGGTTAGACCTATATGAGAAATTTGGATAATTCCTCCAACCTAAACTATAGGTGTTGGAATAAGGGTCACTGGTCAATCTCGGGTTGTAGTTGACATAGTTGACTTGGTCACTAGTATCTTGGCCAAATAGACTCCCAACTTGGCAATTTACAGTCAAGTCTTCAACCAAACCACAAATTTCATATGGGGGGCACTTCAATTTACAGCATTAACATGCAAATAGTTCAATGAGTTACAGCATCTACTTTAGTATAAAGTAAAGTAAGTGCATCAACTTCAAGCTTACCTCCAATCTGTTTGGATTGCCCTCTTTCATTGGACCATTGCAAGGTGTTGAGTGTTATCACCTCAATCAAATTATAGGGCTTATCCTCTATTTTATTGATCACGGTGCCATCTGTCACCACATCTATGGTACATCACACTGGTTGAGTAACTCCATTATAGAATGTTTGCACAATAATCCACTTTTGAAGTACATGGTGAGGGCACAAATGCAATAAGTCCTTAAATTGCTCTCATCCTTCATAGAGCGTCTCATCATCCCTTTGAGTAAATGTAGTGATTTAGTTCCTCAAACTTGCCGTCTTGTTAGGCGGGAAGAATTGGGCAAGAAAGGCCCTTGTGAGCTCATCCCAAGTTGTGATGGCCATAGACCCAACGAATGGAGTTATGCCCTTGCCTTATCCCATAATGAAAAGAGAAATAGGTGAAGGAGAATGGCATCAGTGGAGACTCCATTTAGCTTCAACGTGTTGCACACTTCCAAAAAGATCGAGAGGTGAAGATTATGATCTTCCATTGGGGAACCTCCAAACTACGATTATTGAACCATGGAGATTAGTGTCGGTTTAAGCTCAAAATTATGATATTTGACATTTGGTCGGGCAATACTAGAAGTAATGCCTTGGACTCCTGGGCTAATCAAATCCTGGAGTGTCCTTCGATCTCCATTGGCCATAGTATGAGCAGTATTACAAGCCTTGCACCTATACTTTTCTAGCCTTTGCTTCATTCTCCTTAAATGAAAAGTCCTTTCAACTTTGGGATCGAGCTCATTCGTAAAGGACTTCGTACATAAAGGACTTTGCACAAAAGGGAAAAATCGCCTACAAGCACTGACACAAACACTACCAAAGCAATCAAAAGGATAAAAGGTAAAAATTAAAAAAAAAGTGCTTAGTCAATTCCTTTTGATTAAGTCAATAATTGACAAACTTTGGTCATTAGCAATGGCGCCAAAAACTTCACATAACCCATAAGTGCACAGGTGTTGTATATCTAGAAAAAATATCATCCTCTGAAACCAATCACGATCTATTGAATCTTGTTCAACTAAAAATGCTAAGCAACCAAATTTTTTTAATGGGTTGTTTGAACTATGCTATTTGGTTATTCAGGAATTCAATCAAAGTAAAGCATCTAGGGATTTCTCTTGCTTAATTAAAGAAATAAATCTTTGGATTTATCACGTACCTTTCTCTAGTTTGGACTGATTCAAGGTATTATAATCTGACTAAACTCAATCTTTTCTTTTGAAATAAACTAAATTACCTGCACTAAACTGATTATTATTCTTCCGAATGTCATCATTTTAGCCAAGGTTATAGATTTTTGATTGTTAAAGGTTTCTTCTAAACTTGCAATTCTTTTTCAAGGATTACCAAGTTAAGTTCACTTTTGTTGGTCTAATGGTGAGTTCTCCTTTGGGGGCTTCACTCAACTATCTAATATATGCAAGCAAATTTGACAAAACTTGCTCACATCAATATATTCACAAGATAGAATAAAACTATTTGAAGATAGATTGAGCACAAGAAACAAAGATTAAAGATTCAACATCAATACTTCAACAAACTAATGGCTAAATTGAATTAAATGACTCACTCATGATTAAACAAAACAACATCTAAATCAAACTTACTTAAGTTCAAGAAGAGACAATAGAAATTTTAGTAATAATGGAGGTTCTTTAATGATCTTTTAACCTCTAAAGATCTAATTGTCTCTTCTTTCCTTCAAATCTTCTTTTCTCTAAGAAAAACTAGACATATCCTGAAACTAATGAGAGAGCTGAGATTTAGGGTGAGTGTTATGTTGTTACTTACAGCCGAAAATGCCTTCAAATACTTGGATTCAAGCTTTCTCTTCCACACAATCGAGGGAAAATGAAGAGGCTCGTAGTTACCAGCTTACCACGGATCGTGGTAGCCACCATGGTCAGACCATGGTCATCCCTGGCTATGAGGCCTCATTCGCTCTTTGCTCCACAGGCATATGGAATGGGGGTACCACTGTGGTGACTCAAAAATGTGTTAAATGAAGGTTAATGTTGGGTCAAAAGTGCCTAAAACCTACAAAATGCACCAAGGAAGCACACGCAAGCGTAAAATAGAAAAAAGGATGCGAATCATATGCTACACACAATTCCCTGAAAAATGCTATCAAATGACCTTAAAACAACACACATTTTTGGCACTTATCAATGAACCTGGAATTGGGTAGAAGCAGTTCAAAGAGACTTATGAAGGATAGCTTCTACCTCATATCTCTTCAAAAGGCTAAGGAAATATAATTTCTTGACCTGGAGTAAGGAATGATAAGTGTCAATATAGTATACCTTCAAGTTCATGGAATTATCTCACTTCGCCCTAAACTATGTGGCATATGAGACCATTAAGATAACTTGATTCAAGGATAGGTTAAATCATTGGCGGAACATTATAATTCCAGTGCACAGATACAACTCCTACTAAGACATGTATGACATTACTATTAATGTGAAGCAAGCCCTTAATTAAACGGAGGCCTTCTTTAGTAAACAGGGGAACAAGAATCAGGGGAACCAACTAGAACATCAAAACTCTTAGCCCTAACACAAGAAGCCACAACACAATAACCCACAGAGTAGACCAATTAGAGGAACTTTCCAAGGATTTATTTGTCAAGCATGTGGAAGCCCGACCACCACGCTAACAATTGCAAGATTACTCAGAGACTAGCTTGTTACAAATGTATGAGCCAACCCTAAGTGAGGGACTTCCCTTCGCCACCACTAGCAAGTGAGCAAGGAAGGGCATATAATCGGGTTAGAGGGAAGGACATCAATGAAACCAAACTAATCCACCTTAGGCACCTCAACAAAGCCAGCAATTGTCAGTCAATGCTCCATCTTGAAATGTGGAAGGAAGAGTATATGTTATGAGGAGGGATAAAGTTGAGGATACTCATGACGGAGTAACTGGGACATTTTCTATTGACTCTTGTCCTATAACTATGTTGTTTGACTCTAGTGCTAGCCATTCCTTCATTTCATCTAGCATAGTCAAAAAATTAAAATTGGTTCCTTTCTCCAAATCGCCTGCTATATATATTACTTTACCATGGGGGTTTCTGTGAGGTGTGGGAAGCTGTTAAGGGATGTCCTATCCTAATAGCTAGCCTGGGATTCATAACTAATTTATACCACTTTACTTAACCGATTTTGATGTAATTCATAGTATAGACTGGCTGTCAAGATACCAAACTAAGACAAACTGTCCAAAGCAGGAGGTGATCTTGAAAGGATCCAATGGTTATAACATGGTACTTAAGGTGACCACTTCCAGGAATGGGGTTAAGCTAATCTCTGTATTCTGCAGTTTTAAGGGTTAGTTATGTAATATGGTTGACTCTAATGTTGTTGAATTGCTAATAGAGAATATTCCAATAGTATGTGAGTTCCGTGACATATTTCTCGATGAGATTCCTGCCATGCCTCCACTAAGGGAAGTTAATTTTTGTATTGATTTAGTGCATGAAGTAGCTCTTATCTCCAAAGCTCCACATCAAATGGCCCCAGCAAAACCCAAGAAGTTAAAGATCCAACTCGACAAGCTTTTAGAGAATGGACATGCTAGAGCAAGCACTCTACCTTGCGGAGCACCAATGCTATTTGTGAACAAGAAAGATGGTAGCTTGCAGTTGTCTATATATATTAGAGGCAGTCTAATAAGATCACTATTAAGAACTGATGCCCTTCATCTTAAATTGCTAATCTCTTTGACCAGCTGTAAAGAGTTGGGACTTTCTCAATGATAGCTCTCAAGTCTGGGTATCACCAAGCCCATATCCAAGAGGAGGATATATCAAAAACCACCTTTTAAACTACGTATAGGCACTATGAGTTCATTGTGATGCCTTTTGGACTCAGCAATAGCCTTGCTGCTTTTGTGGACCTAATGAGCTAGGTTTCCAAACCATATCTGGATCTTATCGTGGTATTCATGATGATATATTGATATATTCAAGGAGCCCAGAAAAGCATCCTCAACATCAAGGACCACCCTTAAGGCATTAAGGAAGAACCAGCTATATGTTAAATTAAAGAAATGTGAGTTTTAGTTAGAAAAAGTCACTTTCTTGGGCCACATAGTGTCAAAGGATGGGGTCTCTGTGGACCTATAAAAGATCAAGGCAATCACTAAATGCCCTACGCTAAAGAATGCAATCGAAGTGTGAAGCTTCATGCAGTTAGCAGGGTACTATCAAAGATTTGTCCAGATGTTTCCAAGATAGCAATGCCTCCTACCAACTTGACTAGGAAAATAATGAAGTGTGAGCAGATATAAAAGTGCACAAAAGCTTTCTTGTTATTTAAGAAGAGGTTCAATTCTGCACTATATTGGCCTTACCTTCTAGAACCAAGGGATTTGTCAAGTCTAGTGATGCATCTCGAAATGGTATGGGTTGTTTCTTAATACAAGACGGTCGAGTCATACCCTACACTTGTAGGCAACTAAAAACCCATTAAAGGAATTACCCCACTCATGACCTAGATTTAGCAGTTGTGCTCTTCGCTTCTAAAATCTTGAGGCATAATCTATACGAGGTGCACCGTGAGATTTTTTACTAACCATTAAAGCCTTAAGTATATGTTCTCCCAGAAAGACTTGAATTTAAGACAAACAAGGTGGTTAGAGTTCCTAAAGGACTATGATGTGCACTTTTAGTATCACCCTGGGAAGGCAAATGTAGTGGCAGATGCTTTAGGTCATAAGCCATACCCTACTCTTAATCACCTTCTCTCTATACCTCGAGAGCTATACAAGGAGTTCAAGTGGTTAGAGATTAATGTTGTAGCAAGGGAAAGGAAGTCCATATTGTTGCAATGAAAGTGCAACCCACACTAATTGAGGAGATTCATGTTGCCCAAGGGACTAATCCTTAAGAAGAGAGGATGATGGAGGAGATACTACAAGATAAGGCATCAAGATTTGTGGTCCATGAAGATGGGATGTTAAGGTTCCATAATTAGGTGTGTATCCATGCTATAGAAGAGCTTAAAAGGCAAAACTTTGATGAGAGCCATAACACTCCTTATTCAGTACACCCTGGAAGAAATGAATTGCACAAGGATCGTAAAAGGACCTTTTGGTGAAGTAACATAGTAGAGGAAGTGGCAGATTAGGTGCCTAAGTGTCTGACTTACCAATGTGTAAAGCTAGAAAACCAACTCCCAGCAATCCCCCCATAACCGTTAAAGGTGATAGAATGAAACTAGGACTCAGTATCAATGGATTTTGTAATGGGGATACCGAGGACTAGGAATAAGAATGATGCTATCTAGATAATGGTGGACAAGTTAACCAAGGCTACACATTTCATAGCTATAGCAAGCACATAGACCTTGGATCAGCTTGTTCTCGCCTGCTCGGAGGAGATTGTCCACTTACATGGAGTACTAACTCAATAATCTCTGACCAAGACACAAGATTTTAAGATGGGTTTAGGCATAAATTACAACAAGCCTTTAGGAATAGGCTAAGCTTTAGCACTACAACAAGCCTTTAAGAATAGGCTAAGCTTTAGCACTGCCTTCCACCTAGCCATTAATGGGTAGATAGAGCACATCATTCAAACATTAGAAGACATGCTTCGAGCTTGTGTTTCAGATTTTAAGAAAGCATAGGATGAGATGTTGGCATTGATTAAGTCCTCTTATAATAATAGCTATCCTTCTAGTAAATGGATGTCCTCATTTGAGGCGTTGTATGGTAGGTGATGTGGAACTCTCTTATGGTGGCAAGAGATTGATGATGCCTCTACGACAGGGCCAGAGTTGATATAAACTACCACCAAAATATCCGGGTGCTTTAGGACAAGATGAAAGTTGCTCAAAGTAGCCAAAAGAGCTATACTATAGACCTTTGGAATTTGAAGCAAGGGATCATGTCTTCTATGATTTTCACCCACCAAGGGTGTCATACGATTCGGAAAAGATATATTGGTTCTTACTCAATTATAGAGAGTGAGTGAAGTAACATATCGATTGCAGCTGCCAGGAGAATTCTCAAGGGTTCTAATGTATTTATGTGCCCTAATTGTGAAAGGATATCCTAGACCCATCTCAAGTGATTAAGCAAAGTCCCTCCAACTTCAGGAGGACTTGAACTATAAGGTGCAACCAATTGAGATTTCGAACCGTAGAGAAAAACAGTTATAGACGAAAGTTTTTCCACCTTTGGGCTAATCACACGACAGCCAAAGTGACCTGAGAATTAGAAGAAGAGATGCAATGTAAATAACCCCTATTTATTTACTTGATCAGGTCTGTGTGAAGTTTTAAGGAAGAAACTCCTTTTAAGAGGGGTAAGATGTCAAACCCTAGGAATTTGATGCCTTATTGTTTGTTGTATCCATATTGCTTCATTATTTGTTTGTGCCTTTGACGTTTCGGGAACAAAACTTCTTTTAAGGGGGTAGAATGTAAAATTCCAAAAATTCATATTTATAATTCTTGAATGATACAATTAACATTATTTAAATTTCAAAATTTTTAACTGGTTGCTTGAGCTTGTAGTTTACGATTTACTGTTTAGGCCTTTGTAAATTAGAATTTTAAGTGTAAGTCCAAATCTATTCATTTTAGATCCAATTCAAAATTTCTAGTAAGTAAAATAAAATAAAATAGTTTAAAATAAAATAAATTCATACTTGATTAGTTCCAGTTATTCCCTCCAAAGTTCAAAAATTAAAATTTGAATAAGCTTAATAATTTTTAGAAAAGGATATCAATATCTCCAAGAATCTCCAATCAATCCAATTAATCCCAAAAATCTCTCTCCTTCTCTTCTTTCTTGTGCAATGAAATAAGTATTAAAAAATTCAGCTTTTATTTCTCTAAATTTCACCCCCATTTCAATAAATTTTCCTCCCATTTTAAAATTTTAAATTTAAATCCCCCAAGTATATTGGAAAAAGAATTATAAATCTCTAAAATCTTTCTATTGGTCAAAGTTGACCCTCTTTCCTCTCCCCTTTCTTGCTGTGGATAAGCAGTACAAAAATTTTGTTAATGTTTTTATTATGTTCAAACCCTCACACCTTACGGTCTCTAACCGTGGCTCTCTATCTCTATCCACGCTACACCACTGCCTGCCCAGTCTTTTCACTAACGACTGCCGTTGGGCCCTGTCATTGCCAGTTGCTGCTGACCGGCCACCACCATTGTAGACCACCTCCTTTCTTTCTCTAACTTCATCCCTTAACTTACTCTCTTTCACCTCTAACTCCCTCCAACCTTCACCTCTCCCAATTGAGAGTTGCGCCACCACCCAGTCGTTGACTTCTCCCCGACCAACCACAAGCACAGCGTAAAACTATCACCACCTCCACTAAAGCCTCTCTCCTCCTCTTGTTTTTCATTGGTAAGTTAAGCGTAGTGCTAAGGTTCTTCCTTTTTCTAAACCCTAAAAATCTAAGTTATGATTTTGATATAATTCCTAATCCCTCATCAAACTCTTTAAATGTTTTTGGAAATCACACTTTTAGATTTTGGATTGGTAAAAGTAGGAATAATCCCTTGTTAATCATCCATCTCTCCACCTATAAGGTGAGAACCCTATTAGCTATCTTTTATTGTCTCTTGAAGGGTTTGCTTCGACTTTTAGTGTGATAATGGTATCAAGGGATGAATATGTATGATCAAGGAATAACTATGTGTTTGGTAGTTAATGGGCATTAACTTTAAAATATGAAATATGATTGTTAGCTTATACCATAATATGGACCTATACTGAGTCAAATTTAAAGACTTACCTAGAAATGTGTAGTTGTCCAAAAATCATGTAACAATTCATAGATGTAGTTTTATGACTCTAATATACTATGTTTTGGACCTAAAATGGGGGAGAAATACATTTTTTTCCACGAATGTGCAATTCTAACCTAAGCCAAACCAGTTTAAAAAACATGCAATTAAGGGGCACATTCTGTTATTATTCTCTATTCATCATTAAATTAAAGTTGTAGTAGACATCTTGGATTTCTAGACTATACTCATACATCCCGACACGATATCTCTAAGTCAAGATATGCTTGCGCAAGTTGAGTCAGAAAACTGGCCAAGATTGCATATAAGCTGTAAGTAATTTCAGGGTTCTTTTAAAGTTGTTTAACTAGAAATGAACTATTAAAATTAATTTTGGTGCTTAGAAATGGACAATTAAGGGTTTAGTCATGGGATTGTGACCTTAGCATTATTAGGTCATTTAGGATGTAGATTTATCTTAGGCTGGCCCATATTATGACACACTATTTTATCATTTAATCCCAATAGTTTAGGATCGAGCTCAAGTCAAAGTATTTCATATATGTTCTTTATTGAGGTAATGTCTATGCCCTGAACCCCTTTTGGTGCATTTTCTTTATGTATTTTGGGCGTTTTCTAAATTGTTTGTGAAATTGTATACCAAAGGGGATCTTAGGTGCGAAAACTTGGACTATTCAATGTGCCTTTATTTGATTTTAAGACTATGAATACTATTGTGATGTACTTACTTCTTAAATAATCAATTCATAGTTTAACTGAATGCTTGAAATGAAGCTAATTTTAGTTGCTTTGGTTGGGGCTTGGTAGAAGCCAAGTTGAATCTTGCTCATAAAGTATTAGTTTATAGAAGTCGCAGATTGTGGCAAGTTTCAAGAGGGTAGCTCCTAAGATTGGGGTAGGACCATGATAGTTGAGACATGATAGTATCCCCTGGTAAATGCATGCAAGTTTTTCGGTTACTTGCCATGGTAGACCACGAGACTCGTTGGGGTCGCTTGCTAAGGAAATGAAATGAACATAATTAATGGATTAAAAAAAAGAATGGTTGAAGGGTTGATTTATTGGGAACCACACTTGTTTTCGCCAAGGAAACGGAATAATTGTTAGGGATAGGCATTATTTAGCTCTATCTTACTTTTCAAAATATTCTATTTTTAGGTACATATGTATTGCATGGAGAAGGGCATTAGAGTGAGGCATTAGAGTGAGGTCGAACTCATAAGATTCACTTGGAGAATTATTTAACTTTTTGAACAAAATATTGGACTTGTTTAGTCAAGTCTAATTGGAATTAATGAATATAGAATCCATTAAATTTGAAGTATGACTTTGTTATGTAGTAAATTTATCCATTTTTGCTTCTATTTCTTTTGAAATATGGTAGTGATGCCCTCTAGGAATTTTAGTTGCACCAATTAAGTCTAAAGATTCATAATAAAATGAATTAGAATTTCTTGAGCGTCATAGCAGATGTAAAAAAGACTCTGCATCTTCTTCAAGCATGTAGAGTAAGCTATTGCATAGCAGTAAGGAGCAAGGTTCACACATGTATAAACACTATCCAACCTATGAGTAATTTTAAATATTCTATTTTCTTAGGGTAGTGGGTGGTCGTTCCTTGCTTCCTCTCTCTCTTTTTCAAGTTTTATTCTTATTCTTAGACATCATCAGTTGTATTCTCCATGGTCATTCTCTTAACAACTATCCTCTCTATCAATGCAAGTCTTATATCTTCAAGTATCTAAATAAGATGCTTGGCCCGTGCATGCCCTATATGGGTATTAAAAGTTTCTGTCATTGCATTGACTATAATATTACACTTGGTGTTTGTCATTAAGAAAGCCCTATATATAGAAGCATCTAGGATTTCGGGCACTGAAGTCATCAATAGCTTTTGGTGATGCCAACTTAAGGTCATCTAAGAAATTCTAAGTAGTCTCATTGTATACTTTAGCTGCATTTGAAAATAAGATCTTCATTTCCTCCCCTTTATGTCTCTCGCACAACTCTTATGTTCACTGCAGGGAAGGATATTTGAGACCACCTGTAAGATTGCCTGCACTTTACATTTAGAAAAATGTTATTAGGTAGGAGTTCTTAGTATAATCAATATTTAAAGGTAGCAAATGAGAAATACTGGCCAGATGTATGATTACCTTGTGCTGATCAGATGTGATTTGCCAACCTTGGCCATTTGTTCTACCTATACACTTGTTCATGTTTGTTACGTATCAATGCCAATTATCATTGTTTTCCCTTCTACAACTTCCTAGACTAGAGGAATTTGGTTGTTTCCATCAATTTCAATAGCAGAAAATAGTGTCTCTGCCAAGAATGTCTGCAAGAATACAACATCAATACAGAGAACATGTCTACAGCTAATCACACCTATGTTCCTTAGCATATTCTTAGTGCATCTGCTATGATTATTCACTGATTTCATCATATAAGTGGCTTTCCTCTTGGCTGGGGAAGCATAAACTTTAAATTTATAGGTTTCTTTACACAATGCTTAAATCTTTTTCCTAGCTGTGTCTAAATAGTTCTAAAAGTCATGCCTATTTATTGCTTGACGTTTGTTAAATATGTATTCCAACAACTTTGTGTGCTTTCTTTTTCCTCTTCGATAGCATGTTATCCTCATCATCACTTTCACCGTGGGTATCCATTTTAGCTTTAAAGTCCTCATACTCACTATGAAGCTCACTATGTCCACCCACTGGATAAGTTGCAATCTCATACTCCACTATTATAGAGTAGGTTTTAGGAAAGTTAATCTTCTGTTTCCTAAATTTAAAACATTTTTATTTGCTTAAGTTGACTCTAAATTAACAGCTGCATTAGTTGCATCATCAACTTCAAACTCACTAATTTTCCTTTTCCTTTTCCTTTTCTATCTAGCTTTTAATGTTACCACTTTTTTACCATCTCTATTATCATCATCATCGTCATCATCCTCTCTATTAGGTTGGCAATCGTTCTCACTTGAATTTCTAGAGTGTCCAACTACAAGATCGTTCTATGTTGTAGATGGCTCGGGCCTTAGGTCATTCCAATCATATTCAACATGCTGTAAATTTTTCTAGGCATTTAGGGGGGTTGCCTATTTGGTGATCTTTCACTTACTTTTGGCCATAATTGTGTTTTGCAAATCTAGGCACTTTGAGATTTGTTCTTAAGCATGGGGACTGGGAAACAACAACTAGGTCTTGGGTTTTTAGGTTTGTGGAAAGTTGGTGCTTTGAAGGGGGGTTTGGGTTTTAGGTTTCCAGATTGGTGGTGTTTTGGTTTTAGTGTTTTAAGTCTGAGGTTTGCTTTGGGTATTGTGAGAGGATGATGTTTTGGTTTTGGGATTTAGCTTTTTAGATTTTTGAACTTTGGAATACAAGTTTGGGCCATTGGGATAGGGTTTTGGAAGCTAGTTCATGGGCTCTTGAGATTTTTGATTTAGTGACCTATGATGTTCATGGTACCTTTGAGGTTGGTGGTACCTTTGAGGAGGGGTATTTGCTTTTAGGTTGATGGCTTCCTTGCCTATTTTGAGGAGAGTTAATTTGGGCCCCACATGAATGTACTTCTGGAGAGGCAATACATAAAGAAAAAATTAAGATCCATCTATCCCATGAACAATACTCACATGAAGTTCCTTATGACCTTACAGTGTTTCATCAATCGAACTGAATCATCATCAGTAAATAATCAACTCGAACCACTTTTCATTGAAGAACTAGTTTTCATATAAAAGAATTCAAAAATAAGAGGAATGGACATTGGATCGGATTGGCCCGGGTTAGAGTCGGCCGTTTATGAAGTGAGCCGGGTCATGTCATGGCTATCCCATTAAGGAAGTGGGTCGGTTCGAGCTTTTTATATAAATAGAGTGGAGTAGAGAGAGAAAGAAAGGAGAGAGAGAATGCAGTTATTGTCAAATGTCAAGAGTCAAGTGTAAGTCAACTACCCATATTTTTTCTGTTGAAGAGTCAATTGCCTTGCACAGGGTTATTATAGGTAGCTAAATTAATTTTAAGAAATATTTCATCCTAAGTCTAACTGGCACATCATATTTCCGCCACATTCACTGCAACCCAGTATAACAACATTAAATATATCAAAAAAATGAATAGTTAACATATCTAATATATATTATAAAGGAAATGTTAAACCTACTACTTTCCCCTTGAGTTTCAGATAATCAGTTAATTTTCACCATTGCTTTCATCAAATGTGCATCCTTACCATACATCTCAACAAATAAAAAAAGAAAATTAAAAATACACAATTAGCCACAACTACTACATGTGGCATGTTTCCCACTTTCCCACTCCCCCAAACCAGTTGCCCACCCCTATGCGGCCCAAGCCTCAAAAACCAAAACTATCATATACTTAAAAGTTGTAAATGGTCCCATCTCTCTCTACTCATTTCACAATCCCTAGGATATATCTCTCTTTCACTCCATTGCTCTGGTGCCTTCTCACAATCACCAAGTTAAGGGACAAATTACAACAAATGGATATTTGGTGACATTGTCTATTACAAGTCTAAAGTGACAGTTATGTTCTCTAGACTAGAATTAACCTATTTCTTCATCCTATACGATTCAATTCAGAATACAAAGTAGCAGATGTACACGCCAATGGTGAAACACGAGAAGAACCAGTTATACAGCATACTTGATATACATTTAGCAAAATACTAACAAATCTGAATTGATCCAGATAAAACAGAAAAATCAAGAACGCAACTTGAGCAAAAATCCCAACTAATTAGGTTCTTCCTCTATAAGGAAAGATGGCATGGTAGATAACCTCAACTAAAAGTCCCAAAAATATTCATTGAACAGTCAAGACCCCTAAATTATCAACAAAAAAACTATGTCATATTTTACCCACCCATGATCATCCCCATAACCACAATATGTCATTAAATCCACAAAATGTTTTTTCTAGAAATAAGATTATTTGAACAACTTATATATAGAATAGCTGCACGCTTTCAAATTTATAAAAGGCATCGTAATTTAAATATATTGGAAACAAGAATATAAATATTTTCAAAAACAAATAAGAGCACTATCAAAACACAAAATTTAATTTTTAATAATAATACAAAAAAGATACACATTTATGCAATAAATACATCAAAGAAGGAAATAATAAATAGAAGGATATGACACGTTCTTTTCTTTTTGGGGTTAGAACATCCAACCAATATCTACGTAGGTGAATTTCTCTATAGTAATTACTTAGCTGGAACGGGATAACTCAAATTAAAATCTTTACATATACCTACCCTTAAAAATACAATTATTTGAACAACATATAGCTAGAATAGTTACACACTTTCAAAATTAAACAAAAACATGGCAACTTAAATACATTGAAAATTAGAATGTAAATATTTACTACAGAAAATCGAGCACTATAAAAACCAAAACTTTAATTTTTAATAATAAAAACAATAATACAAAAAAGATAAACATTTATGCAATAAATACATCAAATAAGAAAAGAATCAATAGAAGGATATGACACGTTCTGTTCTTTTTAGATTGGAACATCCAACCAATATCTATGTGGGTGAATTTCTCTATAGTAATTATTTAGAAGGAACGAGATCACTCCGATAAAAATTATTACATATACCTAGCCTTGAAAATACTATTATTTGAACAATGTATAGCTAGAGAAGTTGCACAGTTTCAAAACTGAACAAAAACATTGTAATTTAAATATATTGAAAATTAGAATATAGATATTTACTACAAAAAATAGGAAAACTATGACAACACAAATTTTAATTTTTAATAATAATAACGATAATACAAAAAAGACAAACATTTATGCAATAAAGACATCAAATAAAGAAAGAATAAATAGAAAGACATAAATTATCTTCCACTACTAAGCCATCATTTCAACTGCCACGGTCATTTACGTCAATATTTTGATTCTTATGTGGATATCTACTTTGTTGTCGTGGAATCATCATTTTCTGAAAAATAGTATAGTTAAATGACCGTGCCCAACTCTGCAATGCAATTACTTTCGCCTGTTTGTATTTTCCAACCACATAGTGAAATTACTCACGTGCTTCTAGGGACAACCCTCTTGAGACAGCACTCTTTACACAGCAACATTTATTTCTCTTTGCGGAATGTCTTGATAATAGGGATCTGACTTTCAAGTACAACTAATACAACAATTAAGAGATAGGTTAATGTTAAAATTATATCTCATATTCAATTTTCCTTCATAATACAAAATTGTGTTGTTAACTTCTGTGAACCGGTGCGTTTTAATTAATATACACCTCTATTCGAAGGAAAAATCACTGCCAGGTATCCCACTTTGTGTGGAAATTATAACAAGAGAACTATGTTATTAGAATATATTTAAAAGGGGCAATATTCTGTGGAAATTATTTTAAGGAAACCGTTCACTGTTTACGTTTTCTTTTTAGCCCATAAACTTTTCATATTTGCATTTTAGCGCAAATCCTTAAAAATTTATTTTCGGAAATCCAAAAATTGTGCATGTGAAAATTTTCTTATAAGTACTACTTGAGGCCCTCTTTCAATTGGTATCAGAGTCACGTGATCAAAAATAATTAAGATAATTAGGCTAATTAATGATTAATTAAGCTAATTAATTGTGATTAATTGCGATTAATGCTAGAATCCTCGCCTCTTTGCCCTGGACCAAATTATTTACATATTGTTCACTCACCAGAAGGTCTTTCTCTAATAGCACTTCAATTAACTATATCACTGATACAGTTTTAGAATTAAAAGCAAAATTAGCTAAAATTAGGACTGAAGCCAAGGAGCTTAAGAAGAAAATACCAGTAATTTACCTTTCCATAATTAACGAAGTAAGACATAGCGAAAAAGCCACTTCCAGTATTGGTACTCCATTTTAGTATAAATATCCTTTCCAAAACCCAAAAAATAAGAGTTCATTTTCTTTGCATGAGATAAAAATTCAAAAAGAAATAGGAGAAAAATTAGGTGAAAAATCAGCTGAAAAAGCAGAACAAGAAAAAGAAGATGAAATATAAGCAATAATACTCTTGACGAACTACAAAAAATGTTTGAAAAAGAACAAAACCTAGAAGAATTAAACAAAATCATGGGCGCAATCAGTGATAAACATGACCTTTATCTGATGATAATGAAGAGACCAATAATGTCCAATAGAAGAAGAAATATATCAGCAGATGAATTTAATTAAATTAGATGATCTAAATGTATTATCATTAGAAGAAGTTAAGAGAAAACTGGTTGAGAAATATGGTAAAATGACTGTTGAAGACGAGATCAATGGGATTGGAGAAGAGATCCACTCGTATGAAACAAAGACTAATCTAGTTAACAATGTTGTTCCTAAACCTGAAGAATTTGATGAACCTTCTAGAAAAAATACTCTTTTCTTAAGACCTAGGTACATTCCAGCAGGACGTACAAGTAATTTTTCCTTTGAGTTTATCCCAAGGAAAACTATAACTTTTGAAGAAATTAGTCTTACCCCAATTAGCCAAACAGGATACATCTTAAATATTAATGGAGCCCGTAATAGAGAAGAAATATTTGAACACCGAAAAAGAGGAATGAATAGTATCTTAAACCTAAATACTACTTGGATAGCTGCTAATTTTCTGGACTATATCGAATGTAGTTTTTCTGGCATTGTAGCTGACTGGTATGATTCATTAAGTCAAGATGGCAAAAATACACTAAGAATGATGGAAACACCAGCTGCTATGTTCAAAAATTTGTGTAAAGAAATTAAAACTGAATTCATCAGAGCGAAACTTGATTCTAAAGAAAAAGCAAGAGAATGGCAAAGAAAGATTGACAACATAGAATTATGGGATATGAGATAACCAGAAAATTACATTGCTGAATTTAGTCGATATTATTACAAAATTGGGCATAATGAATCTACTCTAGGTATGTTCTATGACAAATTACCATGTCCGATAAATTCCATAATTAATGAAAAATACATGGCATGGCTTGAAGGAATAGATGTCATTGATACCCTTGGTTCAAGAATTTCTTATTTAAGAAAATGGGTTAATGATCAGTGTCTTGATCTTTAAAAGCAAAAGAAGATTAAGAAATAGTTCTTGACTTACTGGAATTTACCTCACCAATAGGGAAAAGAACCTTTAAAAAGAAGGAAAAGAAAATTCCACAAGAAAAAGAGCTTTAATAAGCAAAAAGGTAACAAATATCGAAAAAAATATTATAACAAACCAAGCCCTAAAAAGTGTAGATTTTTTAAGAAAGCTGCTTATTGCCCTGTAGGAAAAAACAACTGCAAATGTTGGACATGCAGAGAAGTAAGGCATTATGTTAATGAATGAAAAAATAGGAAAAACAACAAACTTATTGAAACTTTGGGAAGCCTAGATTATATTGAGCTTAGTGAAGATGAGGCATTAGACCTAACCCTAAATAAAAACAATGGAATTATTGAAATAATAATGGACAATGAATATGAAGAAAGTAACCATGAAGAAACAAGTCATATGATGAAAAGTAGTTCGGTTAGCCTTGGTGATCTACAAGGAGAAGAGTTTGTGGCAGATAATGATCACGAGGAAGTCAAAGGAGATTGGGTTCTTTCTATAATTTAAAAAGACATTATCTATAAAAAATTCATCTTTCAATTAAAAAGCAAATACATATGCAAAATGATGGAAGGAGATCTGGAGATAAAGGTTGTGAGTATGATATTGGTGAAGCTAATCTCATTAATTAGGAAAAATATCCTTAAGCATAACAAAGATAGAAAGTATAGGTGTATATGTTGGAAGTATCCAAATTTAAATCACTCCATTATAGCCTTATGGTAAAGATATTGATCTTTACACACTATTCTGTGATATTAGGCATACTAAATTTAATAATCAAATTATCATAGGGATTAAGACTAATTCATGTAATGAATCAGTAGGATTCAATTTTCAACCTGGATATTATGTGAGTCTAAAGGATGAAGTTGCTAAAAAGTTTTTATCTCTTAAGATAAAAACAGTGGGGATGGACATGAAAAGAGGAGGATATCCTTTAAGGATATTTTGAAAAATTATCTATAAATTAATAATATAATAGACCCAAAAACTAAAGTAACAATGATAGAAGCAGAAAAATTCAAAAGTCCTACCCCTATGCAAAAGATCCAGATGATTAAGTCCAATCCTCAAGAGATAAAAATCGATCGATCATAGATATCTAGCTTTGCCAATACTACAACGATCAATAAGAAAAATATAATAAAAATTGATGAGGAAGGTAAAATCACCATTAAACCCCAATTATTAAGAAGCATAAGTACAAGATCACATTGGGGAAAAGTATCTTCATCAGCTAAAAAAGAGCTTAAAGAAGATGATACAATAAGTATGACCAGTGAAATAAGTAGAATGAGTTTTGAACCTGTCAGACAAAGTGTAGACCAAAGTATGAGTCTAGAAAGAAAGGTCATGGGGTACAAAATAAGAACTATTAGTAAGCCAATTTATGAGGATGAATTAGTCAAAAATATGACTGTGGAGATATGCTATCAAGTCACCAACATAAATCCTAATAGCATTTATGTCCCAATAAACATATGCGTAGTGGGATATAATAAATATGAGTTGTGTGCCTACATAAATAGCGGTTGTTTTGTATGTTTTGGGAAAAGATCATTATTTTCAGAGCTTATGTGGACAAAAGCACAAAACTCTTTACAAGTGAGAATAGCTGATAATAGTATTATAAGCCATAATAAAGCCATAGAAGGGTTAGTCATAGAATTAGGAGGAGTTCAATACATTATACCAGTACTATGGGTTGCTGATCAATCCTATCATGATATGTTTATTGGAAATAATTTTCAAAGATTATATTCTCCATGCACCCACACCTTAAACTAGATAATATTCACAATTAATGGTCACTCAGTTCCTATTGAAAAATTAAATAAGGCTTACACTCATCATAAAATTGAGTTTACCTGCAGTCAGCGTAGTGAGAAGGTAATGCCAACACAATATGAAGTAGCACTGACAATCTCATTACTCGAATTATCTATTAAAGAACAGATTGTCGAACAACAAAAGAAATTATGTAAAGAACTCTACTCTGATAATCCACTAAAATTTTGGGATAAAGATAAAATATCTGCTAAAATCACTCTATTAAATTCCAATACTATTATTCGAGTCAAACAAATGGTGTATACACACCAGGATATTCAAGAATTTGATAAACAAATCAAAAAACTTCTGGATAAAGGATTAATCATGAATAGTAAGAGTCATCATACCACTCCCGCTTTCATGGTAAGAAATCATACAGAAGAAAAAAAAGAGAAAAAACAAGAATGATAATCAATTGCAAAAAGCTTAATGATAATACTGTGTTTGATGGTTACTATATTCCTAATGAAAAAACAGTCCTTTTCAACAGAATCCAAGGAGCCTCTTGGTTCTCGAAAATGGATTGCAAAAGTGATTATTGGTAGATAAAAATGGATGAGAAAAGTGTTCCTTTAACTACATTTAGCGACCCATAAGGGCATTATGAGTGGATAGTAATGTCATTTGGTCTTAAAAATACATCCTAACTATTCCAGAGAAGAATGGATAACAACTTCAAAAACCTTAATCACTGTTGTTTAGTTTACAATGATGATATACTTGTCTTTTCCAAAACTATAGAATAGCACAAAGATGATGTCTTAGCTGTCACCCAGAGATACATTGATCATGGTATCATACTTGGTAAAAACAAATGCATTTATGCTAAACAAGAAATTGAGTTTTTAGGCTTAGAGATAAAAGCTAGACAAATCACTCTACAAAAGCATATTATGGAAAAAACAGAAAATTTTTCTGAAACAATTAAAGATAGGAAGTAACTAGAAAGGTTTCTTAGATGCCTTACCTATGCTTCAGATTTCATTAAAGATTTAGCCAAATTAAGATAGTCATTACAGCAGAAACTCAAAAAAAAAGTAAGTTGGATATGGAATACTAATAGTACGAAGATTGTTTAAAACTTTAAAAAGATGTGTAGAAATCTTCCTGTTCTTAATTTGCTTAATGAATGAGATGATTTAATTCTTAAGACGGATGACAGCAATGAGCACTGGAGTGTGGTACTCAAAATCAAAGAAGGCGAAAAACTCTACAAATATTGCAGTGGAAGTTTTAATAAGGTAGAATGCAACTATCCCACAATGGAAAAAGAAATCCTCGCAGTCATAAGGGGAATTAAAAAGTTTCTAATCTTTTTGGCCCCAAAACCTTTTCTTATTCGAGTCGATTGCAAGGGAATACTTGGTTTTGCGAAAAAGAATTTATCAAATATGCAAGCGCAAGGGTGACTCCTGTATTGGCAATTATGGCTTAACCAATTTTCTTTATCTATTGAACATATACAGGGATCGAATAACTCTCAAGCAGATAGTTTAACTCGAGAACTCATCAATGGTGATCATCAAAGCTGACCTCCTTCCAGCAAAGGAGGAAATCCACAATGACATGCCATTCATACTAGAATGGGTTTCTCCTTCTAGTAAAATCCTCGTTGATAACTTAGAATTCCATATAAAAGGTAGATCACGCTTTGATCTATTTTCTTCTACCTATCTAATAGCCCAAAGATTTTTTCTTCTAGAATTACAAGTTAATGACCTTAGATGTCCTTACGATATTCAAGAAACACATAAGTTCTCATGTTCAAGAAAAATAGTTCAATGAGTGGTATGCAGCCTGTATCGATTATTATCACAACTATTCTTATGATATTTAGGAGTCTTACAGTGAAATGATCTATTTTTCTAATAATTCTGGAGTTGGTGGTGTTAGTTTTCTAGCCAGCTCAATATATCCAAATGACCCTCTCATTAAAGCTTGGGAATACGGGATGATAATTTACTTTATGGAAATCCTAGACCCAAAGTTTCCATTTTTCTCAACATTAACCAAATTCCAACAATGTATGTTCAAGAGGATCTATTGAATTCTTCTATCTCTTGATGGTCCAACAAAAATTCCATATAGCATACCTCTATATTTGAAGGTACATTGTGCACTAATCGAGTATGAAAATGAAAAGGCCAAACCGGCTCATTATCTTATTCAAATCATTGATTACAACGAGCCCTATGATCAGTGACAAAGCTGGTTTCTAGAACGAGGAGGATTTGTTACTGATCCCACTTTAGCAAGAACCATTGGATTTTACAACATTTATCATCAAACTTAAGTGTTAATTGAACAAGAAAAAATGATAATGCAATGATGAAATACTACTTTTGCCTCTAACAATGAGTTTAAAGAACATATGAAGGTGGAAGGAGCAGTCTCAAAAGATATCTTTGATTATCTCTTTGATGTTGGAGTTGGGAAATTCTTATCAGCAAACGAAAACAAATTTCTTCTTGAATTATTTGAGAAATGTGATCCAGAGCATCTTCAATTAGATGAAGGTTTTGATGACTATCCAGATAATGTCGGTCTGGAAGATATAATTGGAGATGAAGGCATACAGAATCTCAATAATAATGATCAGTCTTGTCATCATTAAAAACTCTGAAAAGTGGTTGCTCCATTATTATACTATTTTGACAAGTATCAGGTCTGTAAAATAAACTAGTGTACTCTAGTAGTCAGTACTGTAGCCATGTGAAAAGTCTTTATGTACTGTAGACATGTGAAAAATCAGTATGTACTATAGCCTTTAGGGCATCCTATATACCACCAACCCTCTATAAAAGCGGAAGTCGAGTGATGAGAGTGGACACGGTCATTTGAGCATTCTTAAGTAAAAGAGAAGTCGGGATTCTCCATTTCTCTATGAGTAAGCATCTCTAATGATTTTAGCTTAAAGTCCTTTTTCAAAGCTTTCATAATAATATTTTCACTTTCAAGCTTTCAACAAAAGAAGTTTTCCCAGTAGGGAATGTTATTCAATTGAACCTTATGTCTTAAATACTATAATTTCTTAATTAAAGTCTCACTATCCTTTAAAAATACATAAAACTTGATTAGTGACTATGGTCCGAGGTAGAAAACGAAACGGATCTGTGTTGTGCCTGATCTAAAGAAGATAGGGTTGAGATTAGCAAGCTCTGTAAACCAGAAGCTAGAGGAACGCCGGAGTCCAGCACCGACTACGTTTAGGTAATGATCGAAACTCTCTAATTAATCTCTAATTATTTGCTAGGCATGGTGGGCCATTAATCACAGAAAATATAATATTTATGATGTAAGTAGTAGATTGTGAGAACTAGTACCATTAAAGTTATTATAATAAGTTTAAATAAAAATATAAGCTTAGTTTTATTCAAAAGTACCAAAAATTGAGAATTTGCTTATTAAACCTCATTTTAGGCAAAAATTACAAATTCAGAAAGTTAAGGGACTAAGTTGCAAAGAAAAATTTTGGCCAGTAACTATTTCCTAAAATCTTGTCCCCTACTAATAGTTTACCCAAAATAATAGGTACTTGGGAATACATTCTAAAAACATTGGCCTCTAAAAATTATTTTCATAGAATCAGGGTACCCCAAAGTCATAAATTGCTATCTGAAGGTAAAAATATAAAAACTTACGGTAGCATAAGAAATAACAACATAATGATTAGTACATGTGAATTTGAATTTAAACCTTTAACAATAATTATTTTACACTCGAATAATCTGATATTCGAAAATATATTAACAGTAATGACTTTTGGTGCAGCAATAAACTATATTACAAGGTGATAAGGTGGCCTGAAAAAGCTGGTGATTCATTAAGTGAGATGATCCCCCCTGTAATCATTGAATATCAGCCCCGCAAATAGATATGCCTATCCTGATTCCACAATTTCAGCACAGAAAGTAATACTCACCATTCCCCTATAACTCCCAATGAACTAAGGAGGTTGCTTTGGGACTAGCATTTCACTAGAAGGCATTACTTACTGCTGGTGCATAACCACTAATGTGGGCTAATTCAACAAAATCTTCAGAAGCCTTAGCTACTAGTAGCTTTGGTCCTCCCACCATGACAGGCTTCATTAGTTTGTTTACAAACTCAGCAGAAGCATCCACTGCAGCCTCCAGCCCCTTTGGGTTACTCAACCTATACAATCAGAAAAATAACACAATACAAATGATATATCGTTGTCATATCATCGTTTCTTGCTACTAGAAACATGATCTATTTTTATTGAGTTTTTGGAAGGGTAGCAATAGTTTAGTACTCTTGAAATTACAACATTTAAAACTCATCAACTAAAAACATATTTGCAGTAAAAATGACAACATCTAAAAAATGCATGTATAAAACTAATCTATAAATGGATACAAAAAATAGTGGTACCTCATGCATATAAATCTTCAATTTGTGTCTATTGAATTAGTACAACATGTTATTAAAATATCATTAACCATAATATTCTGTAACATTAAGACGTAACATTATTAATTGAAGACTTCAATTGACTCCCATTAGAATTAGAAATGAGAATACATACACTTTCACTAATTATTGTAGTTAATTTCAAGAATAACTAAAGATCTATTACCTACTCTTTATATTTTTCCTCCATTTAAAACAAATTTTATAAAGTGCTTCTAGATGTGTCAGTAATCACGATAATAAGAAGCATTAAATATAATTTCGATACTACTTATAACAATTTAGACGAACTGCATGCAATAGTTATAATAACACAATACAACACACTTTATTCAAATTACACATCTTATTCACATTTATTAAGATTTTATGATCACATAACCTAATGAAAGATATTTCAGAACTGTTAATCATACAACCATTTAATTTTACCATGTTCAATACTTACATAATATCTATGTTATCTTACCTTTGTGCAAAAAAAAATAAATAAATACATAAAAATTCAACAAACAATGACAAAGAAAACATCCTTCGCCCTTATGCGTGCCAATACGCACAACAAAATACAGACATGCTAATTCAATTCAACAATAACTTATGTATTATTTCACAAATATGTAGACTCCTAAGGGAACAATATGGGCCTAGACTCCACAAGAAGGTAGTTGAGGTACAAGCAAGCTCGCCGTAATGCTGGATGGAGGTTGTTCACAAAGAGATGTGGAAATGTCAACCATCCTAGCTATATTGTTCAACATCCGCGATATCAAGAAGAAGTCTTACTGTTTAGCCTCAATTTGTCATGATCGGGAAGGAACACATATGCGAAAAGATTCACACAACGGTGGATATTCATTGGAACCATGACTACTTGCATTCTCTATGATGTGATGATGTGGTATGACGAAAAGGTGCGTAGCTGCAAAAAGCATGAACCTCGATTTAGGTTGCGTTGCCACTTTGGTCAACATAGATTGGCTCTTTTACCTGCACTGTCGCCTCTTCTTAATTCATTATTCAATGGTAGAACTTTTATGGAGAATATACACATTTATAATTCCATGTTGTCTTTTACTTCGACGGGAGTAACTATTGATTACTCTGTATGGATGGTCATGGACCATACACATTTTCACATATGTGGAGCAAACTATCGACAAATCGAGTCATTAATGCCACCTGAAGGCCATGCACCAAGATTTGCACAACTTTATATTTATGATAGGTAGCATGAGTCTCATAATAGAATCAATGCTTTTAGGAGGGGAAGCAATTTAAGTGGGGTCAATTCACCCACCATAGAGAACTTGCAACAAATGGTTAATACATGTAATCCTTATGTACAAGTATTTTGCCAAGCAAGAGACATTGTCAACACTGATAATGTTTATGATATGTGCATTCACATCATCACTGCAAGGCCGGGAGGCAATATGTATGACCAACTACTGATAAAGTTGCTGCTCTTATTGTTGAAGGTGAAGGTGCCAAGGCCGTTGATACTAATATAATATTAAGAACAATTGTCGGTAATATAAGGTGAATGTATGGGACCCATCCTTCTTATATGGCCCTCCAATATCTGCTTTTATTTCCCTTTGGAATAGATAGATGGGTACGCAGTATTCCTTTAGCTGAAGGGTTAAGTAGCCACCGTAAAAGTGTTACATTGCCCAATATTATGCATTCATAATACAATTTAGGGTTAATGAAGTAAATATTTTGCTTCGAGGAGAGAGATTGTTTCTTTAATTTATAGTTGATTGTTACATTGTCGTTGAGCATGAACATCTCCGTTACATATGGGATCACCAAAATGTGTTGTGCGTAGAATTGTATACTAGTTTAGAAGACACTATCGCCACCAGCGAATCCAATGCCATCGCCATTGGTCGAAGGTGCATCATACCTTTCTCTTTTACTGGAGGTCCGCACTACATGAGGAGACACTTCTTTGATGCGATGGCAATATGTGCACATATTGGGTACCCATATTTCTTCATCACATTTACATGTAACCCAAATTGGCCTGAAATATAAGTAGCACTCGAACAACAACCAAGATAATATGCGAATGATAGGCCAGATATTGTAGCCTGTGTCTTTCGATTAAGGCTTCAGGAGTTGATATGAGATTTCAAGGAGAAAAAGTTTTTGGGTACCGTTGGTGTAGGTCTATTTGCATTTGTGCAACATTGTCGCCATAGCTATATTAACTGAGAAACAATTTTTTCACTATGCTCTTACGAGTTTGGGTGCCTTGATGTGTTGTTTGTTTTGTAGATATATATGTTGTTGAATTCCAAAAACAAGGGTCACCATGTGCTCATATTTTCCTAACCCTTGCTACTAATGACAAACCTACAAGCTCTAAGGATATTGATGCCTTCATTTGTGCGAAGCTTCCTGATCAAGATGAAGATTTGCTTGCATATGAAATTGTTACAAAGCACATGATACACGGGTCATGTAGCGTTCTTAATCCTTATCTTCCCTATATGGATGGATCAATGTGCACTAAACACTACCCTAAGGCCTTTAATAATGACATAACCATTGAAGAAAATGCGTTTGTTAGATATCGATGTAGAGATGATGGCAGAATTATTACTATTAATGGCAACCAGATCGATAATCGGTTGGTTGCTCCATATAACCATGATTTGTGTGTGAAGTGTGATGTACACATCAATTTTGAGAGTTCTGCATAGAAGAAGGTTATCAAATACCTTCATAAATATATGCACAAAGGTCCTCATTGAGCTACATTTGTCCTAGAGGAAAATGGCCAACCTAATGGAGAAGGAGGCCAACATCGACATACCGAAGTGGATGAGATTACACAATACCTAGATGGTAGATACGTATCAGCTGTAGATACAATGTGGCAAATATTTAAGTTTGAAATAATACACTGGAGTCCATATGTTGAAATGCTATAGTATCATTTACAAGGGTAGCATAACATTGTTTTCAAAGAAGATATAACTTAGATGATATTCTCGATATAGCAAGACAATGAATTAGTGCATTCACGGCTTGGTTTCAAGTCAACATGGAAGAATTGAAGCAGCGCAATGCCCATATGCTGAATTCCCAATGTATTACGTTTAGAATTGGAGTGTCAAAAAGTGGACCAGACGTCAACAGCAAATATGTATTGAAAGACTTCCATTTGTAAGTCCTAACGTAGGAGATTGACATTATTTGAGAATGCTGCTTACTATTGTTCGTGGGGACATGTGTTTTGATGACTTAAGAACAGTTCATAGCACATTATATCCTACATTCCGTGAAGCTTGTTGTGCAAGGAGATTGGTCAGTGATAAGAGTGAATGGGTTGATGCTCTTACAGAAGTAGTGACATAGGCTACTTGGGCCCAACTACAGAGTATGTTTTGCTATATACTTATGTATAATGAGATTGCACAATCTGACATACTGTGGGAAGGTCACTAGGAAGAGTTGACTGATAACTTGGAATGAAGATTGCAACATGAACATCAGGATGATGACTTGCATTTAAGTACTGAACAAAGGAAAAATCTTAGTTTATATGAACTGCACATTATTCTAAATAGAAATGGCCGTTCCCTAAAAGACTTCCCTCCGATGCCATTGCCCTCTTCTAATTTTGCACAGTAGCTTAGAAATTAGTTAAGTAAGGAGCAACTAGATTATGACATTAACAAAGAAGCTGCTACTTTAAATTTGTTGCTTCCTACATTAAATTCCTACCAGCTGGAGGTGTTTCAAAATGTTATTACTATAGAGGATTCTAATAAAGGAGGATGCGTATTTTATATGGTAGTGGCAGAATAGGTGAAACCTATGTTTGGAAAGCTATTATTGCTGCACTTTATTCAAAAGGAAATGTTATTCTATCAGTCGCGTCATCTGGAATAGCAGCGTTATTATTACCCTTAGGGAAAACTGCTCACTCAATGTTCAAGATCCCTATTAATGCTACAGACACATCATATTGCTTCTTTTCTAAGCATTCAGAATTGGCTGAGTTCATCCGCCAAACAGCATTCGTAATATGGGATAAGGCTCCAATGACGCACCGTCACTTTTTTGAGATAGTGGATCATACATTTAAAGATATATGTGGCAATCAACATCAACCATTTGGTGGAAAATTGTTTGTGTTTGTTGGTGATTTCAAGCAAGTACTTTTTGTTGTCACAAAAGGCCGGAGAGCATACACAATTGAAGCATCAATTTCTAGACCCTATTTATGGCCTTATTGCAGAATCATGCATTTAAGGATCAACATGCAACCTAGGATTCAAGCTTACGTCACGATGAATATGAGCAGTTGTGACATTTTGCGGAGTGGATTTTGAGTGTTGGTAATGGAACATTAGAAGGTATATCATTATAAGAAGGGAGCGGTGTGAACTGGATACTACTCCCTTTTGAGTTCCTCATACCAAATGACATTCATGGTTTGAACAACTTAATATCAGAAATTTTTCCTGAGTTATCTACTAGATACAATGATGGTTCTTAAATGCAGGAGCGTTGCATACTTGCTGCTACAAATAATGGTGTTGATCAATTGAACTACCAAATTTTAGGAATGATTCCTGGAAGTTATCACTCATACTTAAGTTCAGATACATTTCAGGAGAGCAATGAACATCCTAATATCGATAACATTCGCCCACCAGAAATGTTACATGGATTAACTTTCTCAGGGTTATCCAACCATGAAATTCAATTGAAAATAGGTGCGCCAGTGGTGTTGTTTAGGAATCTTAATCCACATTTGGGGTTGTGTAATGGGACACACTTGATTGTTGAACGTTAGGAGTAAGGTTTTGGAAGCAAGGATTATTACTGGTCCCAATATTGTGTAAAAAGTGATTATTCTACATATTGACTTGACACCATCTACAGATGACATAGCATTTACATTAAAAAGACGTCAATTTCCAATTAAATTGGCGTTCGCAATGACAATCAACAAAAGTCAAGGTCAAACACTCAGACATGTTGGGGTTTACCTTCCGAAACCAGTTTTTTCACATGGACAACTTTATGTTACAGTTTCCTGTGTTACATCCCCTTCTGGGTTGAAATTTTTAATTTGCAATAAGAGTGATATGCTTGATAATGCCACCAAGAATATTGTATACAGAGAAATCTTCAATGACGTACCTTATCGTGATTAATGCGGATGTATATTTTATATTTATTGTTTTAATTACTGCATACATTATGGGTGAACAATGTTGTATGGATTATGGAGTACATAATTTTTCCTTCTTTCTTTGTTTTTTTCCTTAGCTCATTAGTGATGATACCTCTCTTTATGGAAGCATTTCTTTAAGAAACAATGGCCTCACATTTTATATCTTAAGAAGAAAAATTAAAATTTTCATAAACAGAATGATATTCACATAATACCGTAAAATCATAAAGGATATATTTTTCCTCCTAAATCGATACTCATTTAGGCATACATTTTTTTGAATAATGACCATAATGTCGATGCTGTCATTAATTCATCTAATTTATTTTTTTATAAGTATACTAAGGCATAACTCGCTTTAGGTTATAGTGCCACTTTAGTCAAGTTAATAGACATATTTTGCCAATTATTGGACCTACTTTTTCCACTTGGTTATGTACCATTACAGGGATGGCGACATATCTCTCATTTGATTTTGTGCCAATAAGTGGTATCTCCTATTATAGTATGTCTATGTGCATTTTTGTACGCTTGATGAGAATGTTGAGTGTTCGAGTACATAGCAATCATAAAGTTTGGAAGGTTGCCTGTACGGATGCTGAGGTATTTCAATTTTCTCAACTATTTTGCTTTCCCCATTTATTTAAATTTATTAGTAATATAGTTTCTTATACATTGGCAGCACAAGGAGATTTTAGGCATGATCATAGACAAGAAATCGATAGATGGGTGGTTATTTTGAAAATTGATCGAGTACATCTCTGGATTCTCAGTGAGTACTACCACAGTTAAGAATAAAGAAATAGTGGATAATAACCTGAAGTCGTTCTTCACTTGTAAGACTCAATTACTAGATTTGCTTGATGAGTACGATGCAATCCCATGTCACCACCGCCCATCATTTGTTCCATTTGTTGATGTCTCTACATATTTACGACCCAATGCGCAAAAAATAGGTAAATATGGTGTACTACGATTTCATGAAGTACTCAACCCCCTGCATATGCCTCTTACTAAATTCGTTATGCAGACATCATTGGTTTAGTAGTTGGTGTTTCCGAAGCTGAGATGACATGTGTAGGAACCCTCAAACGAGATGTGCTTATTTGTGATATGCAGTATGTGCTTCCAACTAACTATACCTTGGCCTTTTTGTTATGCTGTTCTTAATGTTTAAACGTTCAATTTCGTAGTAGATACTATTAGTAGATTACTCTTTCTTTTGTAGGCTAAATGCATTGAAACTCACCTTATGAAGAGATTTTGCTGAAATTGAAGACGACTGTTTTTCCTGTAATTTATTTTTTGAAAATGTACTACTTGCATCTAGATTATTTGCAAGAGGGTACAAAGGTGTGTGTATTATTTATCATTTTCAACAATTATATTTGGTATTCTATTTTCTCTTCCATTTCGCAGTACCTTTGATTACCTTATTAACATATATCATAATATTTCCCTAGGAATCGCACTCTCTGCAACACCTAGAAGCAGATTATTGATTAATCCACCAATTAAACATACTTCAGAGTTTGAGGGATGGTATATTGAATCCCATATTGTTGTTCACACTAATACAATATATGAACACTAATTATTTTCTAAATTTTATTTAAAATGTATAACTCTGCTCAATCATATTTTATGCTTGTGTTAGGTGGGGTGATGATAGACATGCTCAACGACGCTCATAGTTTATATGTTGGAGAAGAGTGTGAATCCCTAATTTAGAGAAGTTATTCGTTGCTAGGCGCATCACACTTACCGAATACTCTATGTTGCATAATGTATTATTTACTTCATAATAGTATTAGATTTCTTGCATTACTTTATATAAAATCCGTTTTGATAACTACTGACCTAACTTATCTATTATGTTATAATATATGTACAATTGCAGCTTTCATATTATCGCATCTTTACATGCATCGAAGGTATTTTCCCAATTGTGTATGCATCTTGCTCCAATTGTCATTTTTGTTCCTGTAATCATGTGTTTGAACTCAATATACCGCATTATATATGTCTACATCCACAAGATTCAATTTCTCAAAGGTATACATTTTGTGGCATTCCTTCAGTATCATTTAACCTTTAAATTGTTAAGATGTGCTCAATTATATAATAAATTGTTTGCCTTAATCTTTTCTTTGTCCTTTAGATTTTCTTCAAGGTTGATATAAGAGATAGCTTGGGCACTCGAACTTTTGCCGTTCTTCAAGATGTTACAGCAATTTTTCTTCGTACTACTACCAACGTCTTAAGTGGATATGCAGCAAAGGTGATCTTATTATTGTAGTATTTTCTAATTGGTGTTTCATACCTAGGGGTTTAGGAAAATTAATAACTGAAATTGCAATATATGCAGCCACAAGCTGAGCTTACATTATATGCTATATTGGACAATCAACTAGAAAAGCCATGGGTGTTTGCCGTGAAGCCTCATCAATTAGGTGAAATTGAACCCTCCATCAATGTTGTTACATCAGTTGATTGGAATAAAGAAGTTTCTTTCTTGAGGCGTCACAACGATAGTTATTTCTCTAGATAACAAAAATATAAGCATATGCATTTCATTTTACCTCTGCGTTTATATGTTTCAAATATAATTATGACTATTTTTTTGTTGTTAATACAACCTAAAGAATAATCGATGTAGCATTGCCCTTGCTTCGCTCCCATGCCATCTGCCTTAATTCATTCTTATTTTCACTATAGTTTACACTTGAACATGTGCTTTATTCAATTAAACATTTTGTATTCTTGGGGGTTTCTTTTCATATTATGCACTATGTAATTATTTTCTTCAAATCTATTGTTTTCATCATGTTTTCACTGCTTATTCCATATATCTTGAGTTTGATTGAAATCTTCATGATTTGTTCTTATCAACATATTGATGTCAACATAACAATTATTCAATGATACTTTTGAAGTTCCATTTGTTTATTCAAAAACTTGAAGTTCCATTTGTTTATTCAAAAACTTACTTCTGGGGTAGCGCGCCGGTCTTATCTAGGGAATATTTTCTTTCATATGTTTAATGCAGTAATTAGATAGTTAAACTTTCATAATAATAATAATAATAATAATAATATTATTATTATTATTATTAATAATAATAATAATAAGAAGAAGAAGAAGAAGAAGAAGAAGAAGAAGAAGAAGAATATAAAATTATAGGATGTTATTTGAAAACATATCTAATTTGTAATTTTGGATTATTGCTTTTTGTGTTTAAATCTTTGTTATGAGACAATTATTCAATGCTATTTATTAATCACATATATTTATTTAAGTAATTGAACTAGGGACCACGAGTGGATCTTTACTAATAATTGGTCTAAATTTAAAGACCAATATATTATCATTCAAACCCCCAAAAGTACAATATATTTGCAATTTAGCATCTAACTTGCCTTTTCATTTTCGACACAATTAAAAAAAAAAAAAACAGAAAATGTCATACGATTTTTGATGTTCCCAGGGGGGCATGTTAATTGATTTTAAATTCGTCCCTCCAACTTCAAATTCCCCTAAACTCTATTTTTCTTCATACCCTCCCCGACCTCTCGAATCCCAGCAAATCCCTCAACCATTCCATTCTATCGGAAGATTTCTCTCTCCAGTGATGTTATGGCTGACGAAGGAGGAGGACGAAAAGCCCCACTCCCTGCTGAGGAAGGTCAGGACGAAGAAACTTCCAGCGCCCCATTTCCACTCGTCGTCCTCGCTTGTCCTGCACCTGAGGCAGAGAAACCGGGCACTGAGAAAGTCGAGGGCAAGAAGCCGATGTTTCAGAGGCTGTGGAATGACAGTGATGAGATTGTCATTCTTCAAGGTATGATTGATTACAAAGCTGAGAAGGGGATTGACCCACTCTCCGAAGCCGACGATTTTCTAGGGTTCATCAGAAATTCATTGCACGTTGTTGATGTTAATAGTTCCCAGATAGTGAACAAAGTCCGTACTCTCAAGAAGAAGTTCAAAAATGCCAAGAAGAAGATAATTGTAGGCCCTCATGGTCGGAAGGTGTTGGAGTTGTCGAAGAAGATATGGGGAAGTAATGATGATGATGATGATGATGTGAAAATCCAGAAGAACTCGAAGGGGTCTGGGTCGGTTTCGGATGTATATGAAAAGGGCAGACCGCAGAATGAGATGAATTTGGGGTGCAAGAGGAAGTTAATGATGGAGGATTCGGGAGATTTAGGGTTCTTGAAGGATGGTTTTGACGAGGGGAAATTGGATGGGAAACGGAGGAAGCAATACATGGCAGAGATGGAAGTATACTTGAAGCGATTGGACTTGCTTAGGGAGCTTGCCCAGAAGACATTGGATTCTATCAAATCTGCATAGTAACACCTCTGGGTGAGTAGGCTTTTGCTGACAGGTAAAGAATGTTCTAAATGATTGCTGTTCTTTTTGGTAATTGAAATGACACTCCCAAGACTAAATCCTTGAGTCTTTTTTGTAAAGATTTGATTGTATGGTGACAGTGGATTAGTGAAGAAGGTTGAGTACAGTCAATTAGTACGGCGAGATACTAAGAAGCTGGGGTATAGTCAATTAGTATGGTGAAATTAGATTACTAAGGCAGTGGAGTATAGTTAATTGGCAAGGGATACGCAGGTTTTTGGGCAATTTGAGTCACAGTGGAGGTATTGGGGATTTTGCTTTAATCCTTCATCTTGTGATGTAAGATTTTAGTTGCAGTTTGTGCTAGTGGCACGTTCGACTCTGTCATTATATATTCGAGCTTTTTTGTGTATTGGTAAATATGACTTCTATTGACTTTGTGTTTGGTTACCCAGATTACCAATTATCAAGGAAAAAACACCCAAAGATGCACATGGCTGTCATCGGCTAGGGGTTGAAGAGGTCTATTTTGTGTTATCATCGATTGGCTTTGAAGAAGCTATGAAAACAAATGTGACTATTAAATTCGTGTTCATGAATTTTAGCCTTATGGTGACTAGTGATACGTCATTGCTGGAAGACTTCGGCAATTGTCATCCTCTCTTTTGCAAGAGTGTAATAGTGACGCCTGAACAATGTTTTGGGCTTCTCCATTCTCACCCACATTTGATCAAAAGAAACTGAAGCGTGGTATAATAATATGGCTACCAGGGTCACTAGTTCCAACATTTGATTAAGAGGAAACCAAAGTGTCTTTGGTATAATGGCTACCAAAGTCACTGGTGATGCATCACCCCACTTCCCAGATCCCAGGATCAAATTGTGGGTTGCACACGCAATGGGCCGAGTAATGAAAGCTGCCTACCAATTCTCATTAAAGATGAAGATTACACGAAGACGGAAAAAGGGCGAGGAGCAATCGTGGCCATCCTTGACCATACATAGACTAAGCAAATGCTAACCATGGCTTAAGAATAGGCAGTGGCTTGGGTAACGTTCCAAAACCGCAACCTTGGCCAAGTGCTGCACTTATGAAGCTGAAGGGCAGTAGGATCGTGAGGCAAGCCAGATAAGCTGAAGGGAAGTTAGATCCAAGTTAGAACCACTGACTACCAACAGGAAGATGAGACACTTCAAATAAATTGGAATTTGATTAATCCTGTAAATAGCTCATTTAACTGCACACGCAACTTTATCCCCAATAGCAGACAGCTAGTAGTTTGCACCACTTCAAACCAGTGCATCCAGGATTAGATCTTATTCTTGAATCAGCCATGTCCTTTGCAGATATCCCTCAGAATCATAGATGGTCAGAAAAAGACGAAACTGGGGGGGGTGAGGGGACACGAATTCCACTGATGAAAAGAGAATTTCGCTTCCATGATTTTATATACAAACTGTTGCAGCTACATGTGTTGAGTATACAAAAACATAGATACAACCGCCCTGCTTGTCATTGCATCGGTTTGAAGGGCCCTCACTCATACTTGGTAATAACAATAAGAAGCCCTACTACACCGATCTAATGTTTCCCAGATAGAAACATAGCAAAGGTCCGCCTGCCCAAGACACCCAATCGTTGCAAGCACATCAAGGTCACTGCAAATCAGGCTCAATCCTTAAAGAAAGCATGAGCAAGGGCTTCCCTGGCACTAAGCCGATCCGATGGATCAAATCGCAACAATTTCTGCAAGAGGTCAATGAGAGACGATTTTGGCCCATCTATATATCGTGAAATGATATCCTACAATAGTCAGATTTACCAGTAATCAGCTTTAGATCACCCAAAAGAACCACTATGAATGCTCAAGTTCAACAAAAGAGACAAGCGTGAAGCATATGAAAAGGTGATGGAAATCCGAACCTTAACGAGCTCAAGCTTCTGCACAGCTCTGGTACTCTCTCTTGACTCTGCCCCTTCAGGCCAGTTAAGTCGGGACCCTCTTCCAAAATACTTTTCAGCACCTCGGCTGCAGATCACAAAAGCGGCAAAAAAATGAGCGGAGAAATGAAAGAGCACAGTGGAGACATCCAAGGATCTTGAACTCCTCAAATTTCTCAGGTCACAGGTGAATCACATTTTAATGGCAGCAAAACAGGAGATTTGTACACTCCCACAATAGCCAAAAATGATTGCGAACTCTCCTAAAACTGATACTTACTTGGCCTTTTGTATCATCTGATGAGGAAGAGGCCCCAACACCCTCTCCATCATTGCCAAATGCTCCAAGTTTCCATGAGTTTGGAAAAGAGCTTTACCCTGAAATGAATGTATGAAAGTCACACATCATCTCCACCACCACAAACCAAAGATGCAGAAACTTCATATGGAAAACTGCAAAGGCAGACTCACAGAGCAGAGCTCGACTAGTATACAGCCCACACTCCACAAATCACAAGGATAACTCCATCCCAAACCTGCAGTAGACAAAAGAAGAAACAATAAGAAGAAATGGTGCAGTATTACGCAAAACCAATCAGGATTTGATGACCTTCCAATTCCAATCTTCAAATTCAGGTGATATGCTCAAAAGCTAATGGACAGATTAAGAAACATAGCAGCACATACAGCAATATTTAACCCCTCAGACAAGTAACACAGGAGCACTATACAGTCAGTCAAACAACAAGGCAATCTGACTAAAATACAACCACAACCAATGAAGAAAAGAGCAGGATGGGACAAATGCCTACTACTGCCATGACCAAGATAATCAAAACAAGGCAGGCACTGATCATAACTGATTCAACTTGCTTCTACTAAGAACTAGCCAATTACCTAGAATAACTTCAGGTGCTCTGTAGTGCCTGGTGGAAATAGTCGAGCTATGATTCTGACTTTCATACACAGTACTACCAAAATCAATGAGCTTAATGACACTTGATTTTGGCAAGCACCTGAAATGTGTTTCCTCAAAAGATGCCCTCTGTGCCATGTCAAACATTTCTTTAGAGTCTAAACTATAAGAATACCCAATTAAGCAAATGAAGCCAACTAACCAACACAGAAAAAACAAATACCTCACAGTTAGGTAGCTTGAAACACTCAGAAGACACAAGCAGTATGTTTTCTGGCTTCAGGTCAGTGTGGATTAAGTGCAGATCATGCATATCTGTCACATATGACAAGGCGTATCAAAATATGCAAATAAAGACAAGAGAATTTCATGGATAAGGCTCCTGGACAAAACAGAACAAGGCAAACACAGAAATGTGGTTAAACTGTTAAGGGCAAAGGTAACTAAAGCAAGAACTAGATGAAGGAAAAGAATCAACACACATGCTACAGATTCCAATAGCTGACGTCCAAAGTCCCGAACAAGGTCCACAGGGAAAGGGCGATATCTATTCCTCTTTAGGGTATCATATAAACTTGGTCCAAGCTTCTCAAACACCTGAACACAACATCAAATCACATCCAAAGGCAGGTTTTCATTCATTTGCAACATGATAAGCTGTCCACAGACTAACATTTCATACTACTAATAGTGGATGTTCAAAGCAGTATAACTGGAAAACTTGTGAACAACAAACAAATGGAGAGATGCAAGTCAACAAGAAGAATCAGTAAGATAAGAAGGTGACTGTCTGAATGACAAGATCGGCCCCAAATTAAGGCAGAACCAAATCATACACAATGCAAGAATCATCTGGAACTGGAATTCGCCGTATCAATTTCAACATCGCATCCACATAGAGGCAATAGCCAGGTCTTCACAACTACAATCCTCTAAAACAGAACTATTGGATTGCCTCACAACAAAGCACTGCAAGAAAAAAAAAGATTAAGTTCTGTACTTACAATGCAAATGTGATTTCTGTAGTCAAACCAATTCTGCATCTTCACACAACTGCACCCAGAAAGCAACAATCTGTAAGAGAACATCTAGAGGATCACATCAAAGCACTACATGTCCACTGTCCCGGCAAGCATATGGAAGCTTTATGAGCTCTTGACTTCTAATCAAAGATTGCTTCAATCAACCAAAGGTACATAGCACATACTGGGATCCAATTCTATCATGCTCCGCAAGATGGCGAAGCACATCAATTTCAATCATTGCAGCATCACGATATCTCGGGTTACTTCGAACTATTTTGACTGCGACATGCTCTTGTCTTTGACGGTCCAAACATTCCAAAACGCGTCCAAACGTTCCTACAGCAGCAGCAACAGCAGGCTAAGTGACACAAGCGGAATCATAAAATGTAACATCTGAGAGGCACTAGGTCGTTTGCCAGCTAACCTTCACCCATCTTGCTGAGAATTTTATCTGTTAAGCAATTTAAACATGCCCAGAAACCACATTAGGTCTAGAAGCAGAGGGTACTGAAAGCAATATTGGAGCGTTATGCATGTATCCTCACACCAAAATACACAGGAACAGAACATCATGAATAAGAGAGAGAAGGAATCATTTACAGAATTGATCCCATTATTTCCAGAACTTCTCTAGCTCCTATTACTATCACAAATGCCGGAAGCAATTTTGAATAGAGATTACCCAATTGACCTCACAGTTTAGACTAGAAAGCAAATCCAGCTATGACAAACACTAGAAACATAAGTCATGTTTGAAGAAATTGGGCTGTATTAGCATACACGTTAAGATTAAACAAACCTCTTCTTTCTGTATGAACGTTTATGAAATAGGCTGGAAAGACAGCACGGTCCAACGTCAAGAACAAAAATGATTTCTAACAGGGAATTGGGGTAACTAACTGACCAAGGCACAGATTATAGTCAATTATTTGCAGACAAAAGAGATTACATATTTGTTCATAAACTAAGGACAAGATATCTAGTTGTGCAACGACATAGTGTAACGAGACGTAAGATCGTAGGTGTAAAGACAAACAACAAGCTTCATATAATCAAATTCAAGCAATTCAATCATGGAAAACCCCCAAAGCTCACATCTTGGAGTCAAATTCTCGCCGAGGGAAAACACATAATGCCCTTCGCGATCATCGTCTCTCATCGGAGGCGTAATGTACCGTTCCGACACATCTTGGGGCTGATTTCCCTGAGGGATCGAAAAAACAGGAACTCCTAAGTTGAACTTACAAGAAAGGGGGCTACCAATATCACGAAATTGATGATTTGGAGGAAAACGAGATAAAACCCTAAGACCTAAGAGTCTGAAAAAAGAAAAACTACAGACCAGTATAATGTCGAAAGGGGCAACGTCCCATACAACACGTCGTCGCTTCCTTGCCTGCCTCGTCTCCACTTCCACCGTCGCCATATCCTCCCTCCCTCCGTCGCTCAATCTCTCTCTCTCTCTCTCTCTCTCTCGCGCAAGCTGCAAATAATTTCCGGAGCGAGAGGGGCTGAGGTGGCCGGAACTCTGACCTGAACTTAGGAGCATCTGCATCGCGTGGCCCCCGGGCTGAAAATTTGGCCCGCGGTTCAGGCCTTCTCCCTCATTGCCGGGCCGCCCAGATCGCCCGCGTCGTCAGCCCATGCCCCTGGTCCACCCGCTAGCCCATTTTCTTTTTTTATTCCACGTCCCCCTTAAAACGACGTCGTTTTAGGAGACAGGCCTCCTTTTTTTGGGGGGGGGGGAGGGGAAGCAGCGCTGTGAAGGGGAAGAAAAAAAGGAAAAATCTGGGTATTTGTATTATTAATTTTTTTAGTGCAACTATTATATTGTTGTTTTTAATTTTATTGTAAACAGACGTATTGTATTTTTCTTTTTTTTGAACCAAGCTTTTATTATTTTAGTTTTTTTATTTAAGTTTGATGTCATACTCCAAAAAAAAAATTCATTACTATAGGTCAATTATTCAATTTTTGAAAAAATGTCGTTATAAGTAATCTACAATTATACATACAAATCCAAATTGGTAATCTACAATTATACATACAAAGTCTTTTTTTAGAAAAAAATTCATTATTATAGATGAATTATTCAATTTTTATAGAAAATATCGTCATAAGTAATCTACAATTATTTACACAAATACACAAAATAAAAGTTTACAACCAAATAAATATGTTTGTGGTAGGGTCTATATGCATTATTTTATTTGATGATCCAAGTTGATGATCTAAGTTGGTGATCCAAGGGATGTAGAGAAGAGAAAAAATGTTGGATTGTGGGGTGATGTAAAGGGTGTGGGCCCCCCACTTGGGATCAAAACTTTTGGATCACCAATGCAGATGCTCTAAGAAGTTTGGGAGACATTCTATCAATTGGGCTGATCCTAGCAGGGAAGCAAAATTTGATGAGCCCTGATAGCCCAACAGCTTTTATAATGTTGTCAACTATACGTGGCAAATGGATCATTTGATTCAATTATAAGTCGAATTAATTTTGAATTTGGTCGTATTTTGGTCTAAAGATTTGGTTCAGGTTCAATTCTTATTGTGGGTCAGTTCATTTTCACTTGAGTTGACTTTCACTTTATTAGTATTTGGCATAATAAACTTGTTTAATTAAGAAAAAAATAATATAGAGCAAAAGGTTCAAGTCAGATTCGAGTTAATTGGGGTTTTGCTTTCACTTTGAGTTAGGTATTTTGGATGTCTAGTTAGTTGTGGATTCAGATCATCCATTTCGAATTTTGCATCATTTTTGTGAACCCTGATATGAAAAATGCAAATGAGCTCGCCTTGAATTCATTTCATACATCTAAAGAAAGGTGAATTGGATATTCAATAAATAATTTTTTTTGAATCATCTGTTCAAGTATAGGCTAGATTAAGGTTGTACATTTCTTGAAATTTTAGTTAAGGCTGATGTATGAAGCCAACTACCTTTAAACCCATACTTTATATGAGTTGGTTTAATATTTTCGTACTTACACCAAAAATGTAATTCTAATACATAGTACAATCATCCAAAACCAAAGTATACAACAAACAGATCGACATAAATGAGCTAAATTAAATTACATGTCTGGCACAAAAAATTTATCATAATCAATGTATATGATAATTGGATTGAAGTTAGGAGCAGCTTTATAGACCTAGACACCTAACTGCTTTTTTTTTAGTAGAAGCGTCCACTAAGGACATCCCTAGCCAGAGTTCTATTTTGTGGAACTCAGGTCTGCCACGTCAGTGTGAGTTTCACTTGCATTCCATTCAATTTTTCAATTTTTGGAATTCATTTCAGGACAATTAATTGTCATGGAGCCTACAATTTAAATTTAATTTATTACTTTTTAGTTTTTATGTTGTGTTTGTGTTTTAAATTTTATAACATGTGTGAATCTTATTTATTTTTCGAAAGTAAGGAATATTCATTTTATTGACATAAAAATGTATAAATTGATTTTAATTTTTGTTATTATTTTTTTTTTTTTGTGTTTGTTTTCCAACAAGTGAAAAAAGACATGATTGAAAGCACAATTCAATTTAAAACTAATACAAAGAAGGATCGCAATTGAAAACAAAGTACAATATGAAGATTCGACATGTTAAAAAAATACATCACAAATGTTCGACTATTTTAAAAAAAAAAATTACATCAATAAAGAATGACAAATAACAGAAAAGAACGACGTTTGTGATGTTCTTCGCGCTGTGTGTCATCTCTATATTTCTTCGACTAAGTCAGATTGAAGACGTGCATGTAAGTCTGGGTCATGAATTTGTTCTACTCTACGAAGGTAGGCTGCATAGCACGGATGATGATTCCGTTCGACATTAGGTTGCGAGGTGTTGTCCTCCACGTCATCACATTCGAAAGTAAGGTCATACGAATCACGCTCATCCTCGACGATTATGTTGTGGAGTATAATGCATGCCTTCATTATCATACCCAATTCAGCCTTGTCCATGTTTCGTGCAGGGCCGCAGATGATGACAAAGCGAGCTTGTAGAACCCCAAATGCTCTCTCCACATCCTTCCTAACAGATTCTTAAAGTTTAACGAATAATTTTGCCTTGGCTCCTTGAGAAAGGGGGATGGTCTTCACGAAGGTGGCCCACCTCGGATAAATACCGTCAGACAGAAAGTACCCAATATTGTACTTGCTACCGTTGACAACATATTCACATTTTGGAGCCCGACCCTCATACACTTCTTGAAGAACATTTGATCGATAGAGGACATTTAAATCATTGGGGGTTCCCGGGAACCCAAAGAATAAATGTCATATCCAAAGGTCGTAGGAAGCAACAGTTTCAAAAATCAATGTGGGAACTTTGTATACCCCTTTTGGAAATACTTCTTTCCAACCTGTGGGACAATTCTTCCATTTCCAGTGCATACAATTGATGCTCCCTAACATACCCAGAAAGTCTCAGGCTTCTGCCACTTGTAATAAACGATCAGCATCAGCTTGTATTGGTTTTCTTAAGTACTCTTCCCCAAACACTTGAATGACCCCAGTGGCAAAATTTTTCATGCACTTAGCTGTGCTTTCACCAATCTTTAAGTATTCATGGACACAATTAGTCGATATACCATAAGCCAACATGCGCATGGCTGCAGTGCACTTGGTGAGTGGCGACAACCCACGCCTACCGAGACCATCGTACCTCAATTGAAAGTATTCAAAACGACTCTCTAAGGCGCCAACTATGCGAAGGAACAAGTGCTTTCGCAGACGAAATCTATGCCGGAAATGGGTCTCGTTGTAGATGGAGTTTTCAGTAAAGTAGTCTTTGTAGAGGCGATCGTGTGCTTCTTGTCGATCTCTCTTTACAAATCTTTCCTTTTTCCTAGGTCTTCGTGATGATGATGAAGCCCTACTTTGTTGTCTAATGTGTCTCATCTTCAGGGCCAACTCCAACAACTTCGGGTCATTTTTATTGTTGACGATATTTTCCAATATTGGTGAATCATCGCTGGATTCTTCTAGGATGAAACTCAAACTATCTGTTAAGGCTAACATTGTAGAGGAGGATGATGAATCACTCATTGTTGAATACCTATGCATATAAACTTAAAGTTATAAATGTAAGTCAAACATAAATTATATATTAGGAAGCTAACCTTGTGACATTTACAAAAAACAAATTAAAAACAACTAATTGCAAATTTATACATAATGCATCAACTTAGAAACAACTTAGAAATAAAGATGTCATTAAACAAATGAAAAGGTTTGTAGTACAAATAATGTTCCATGAAAACATAATAACACCATAAACTGCAACTGAGTAATCAATCTAAAGAAATATCAATATCAGAGGAGGATGAGTTTTGAAGGTAGCAACTCCTAATTTCTTCTTGAATTGGACCATATCGAGCTTGATCTTCAGGACACATCTCCGCTATGGTCATTTTCAAAATTTTGTCCTTGTACTTCATCTCCTTAAGACGTTGCTTTCTTTCTTCCAAGGATTGCTGTCGATCTCTTAACTCAATAGCTTTTACAGCTGCATCTGCCTTCTTCTCTTGGGTAGGACATATCGCTCGAACATGGTGTTGTTCTTCACATTTGTTGCCTGTAACGTTGACATCTCTGTGGTCATGATATCCAACACCGGGTCTGCGACTTGCTCCTTCGCCTTTCACTTGACAGCTTTTGTTTTGATTGGGCGGATAAGCCCAGTTGGTGTACCCTTACTGGCAGGAGTTGCAGGGGGTGGAAGGGGTGCCGGGGGTGCTAGTGGTGTCACTCTCGGAGTACGCCCTCACCTCATTTACTCTGAACCGTTTGGAAGCGCTTCCGCAGATTGATTGCAGAATGTCTCCCATTTTGGTTAGTCCTTCAGTAAGACCCACCAATGCATGAGGTCAAAAGCTTTGCCCACCATACTAACATAAAGATCTTGGGCTTTTTGCATAATGTTATCCTCGTTTGCACGACTCGACTTCGCCCGGTATGCCTGAGCCATAAAAGCGCACCATTTGGACACTAATGGAGCGGCGCGATTCCATTGGGCATTGCAGACCTTTCCTATTCTCTTTGTAGCACCATCAGAAGCATGCTGGATGAAGGTGTTCCAGCTAACTTTTGATCTGCCCCAGTGACTGGATTGGTGCCCACATTAATCCACGACTTCACTAAGCGACGATCCTCCTCTAATGTTCACTTAGGGGGCTGTACACCACCTTTCTTGTTCTTGGGGTTATTACTAGGTAGAGGATAAAGCGCAGGTGAGGTTGTACAAGGAGGTTGAGGTGGATAACATGGAGGGGGCATTGATCCGTAACTAAACTTTGTGGTGGGGTATTTTGATGTGGACGTTAATGTTGCCAATTTGTGGGGTGTTGCGGCGAATATTGTTGGGAATATGGTCGGAGATTATGTGGTGGTGGGTAATGGTGCCACTTCGAGGGCAGCGTGGGGAAGGTTTGAACTATTTCTAGGTTCACATTGTCACTCATCCCCGGTAAGTAGGTGCATGAATGATTGTGTGTCATTCGGGCCCATTTTAAGAAGTTCACCTACATTGTAGTCAACATTTTTTAATTTCAATCTAAACTACACGATTGAATTTCATCTATTTCAAAAAAAGCAAAATATTTCAAAATATTAACAAGCTAAAGAAAATATAAATTAACATTCTATATTAGTTAAAACTACACATTTAAACATTTAAATTAATTTAAACTAAATGAACATGCCACTTGTAATAATTCTAGCATACTAACTTAACGTTTAATTCAACATGAACGTACCGAAGTTAATAAATCAAAAATATTAACTAAAACGTATTCACTTAACATACCAAAGTTAATAACTCAAATTAATAAAAAATCTACTTCTACATTTCACAAATTCATACACACATAATTACCAATTTTAGTTTAAATAACTAATTTATCAATTACACACGTGATATTAACTTCTAACTATTTTACCAATTAATTTCGAAATTCTAACATATTACTCAAAATCTATAACAATTTAACAATAAAGATCAAGACATGCATAAAAACCATATTTACATTACAAAAAAATAAATACTTACAAAATATTTCACAAAATTAAAACATACTCAATTAACATACAAAACTTAATAAAGCAAATTAATAAAAGTATCAAATTGAACACATTACTTTTACGCATGTACTTATCAAATTAAACAACTTAATGCGGGAAACAAAAAAATTAAACATATTAATTTTAAGCATGTTTAAGACACAACCCATTCAACTTTACAATTTAAACATATTACTTTTAAGCATGTACCTAATAAGAACGCAAGCATATTCCAACAATTTTTAAATTCACTATAGATTCAACAATTTCCAAATTCACAACTAAAAACATGAAACAAAAAATTAAACATATGAACATAATTTTAAAATCTACTTCTACATTTCACAAATTTATATACACATAATTACCATATATTTAGTTTAAACAACTAATTTAACAATAAAAATTCTAACATATTTCTCAAAATCTATAACAATTTAACAATAAAGATCAAGACATGCATAAAAACCATATTTATATTACAAAACAATAAATACTTACAAAATACTTTGCAAAATTAAAACATACTCACTTAATATACAAAACTTAATAAATCAAATTAATAAAAATATCAAATTGAACATATTACTTTTAAGCATGTACTTATCAAATTAAACAACTTAGTACGCGAAAAAAAAAAATTAACCATGTTACTTTTAAGCATGTTTAAGACACCACCCAGTCAACTTTACAATTTAAACATATTACTTTTAAGCATGTACCTAATAAGAACATAAACATATTCCAACAATTTTTAAATTCACTATAGATTCAACAATTTCCAAATTCACAACCAAAAACATGAAACAAAAAATTAAACATATTACCATAATTTTAAAATCTACTTCTACATTTCACAAATTTATACACTCATAATTACCATATTTTTAGTTTAAACAACTAATTTGCCAATTACACACGTGATATTAACATCTAATTATTTTACCAATTAATTTCAAAATTCTAACATATTACTCAAAATCTATAACAATTTAACAATAAAGATCAAGACATGCATAAAACCATATTTACATTACAAAAAAATACATACTTACAAAATACTTCACAAAATTAAAACAAACTCACTTAACATACAAAACTTAATAAATCAAATTAATAAAAATATCAAATTGAACATATTACTTTTAAGCATGCACTTATCAAATTAAAAAACTTAATACGTGAAACAAAAAATAAACATATTACTTTTAAGCATGTTTAAGACACAACCTATTCAGCTTTACAATTTAAACATATTACTTTTAAGCATGTACCTAAAAAGAACACAAACATATTCCAACAATTTTTAAATTCACTATAGATTCAACAATTTCCAAATTCACAACTAAAAATATGAAACAAAAAATTAAACATATTACCATAATTTTAAAACCTACTTCTACATTTCACAAATTTATGCACACATAATTACCATATTTTTAGTTTAAACAACTAATTTACCAATAAAAATTCTAACATATTTCTCAAAATCTATAACAATTTAACAATAAAGATCAAGACATGTATCAAAACCATATATACATTACAAAAAAATAAATACTTACAAAATACTTCACTTCTTCCTTGAACCTTCTCTTGTCACAAAATTTTCACAAATCAGATTTTTTAAGAGGAGATATTCTAAATTTTAGTTGTGATGAAACAAAAATAAATATTCTGAATTTTAGTATTTATAGAAAACTTTTGTAGCAAAAAAAATAAATAAATATTTGAAATTATCCGTTGCCAACAAATACCACTGTGAGAATAAGCAACCAACGGCTACAACCATTAACTATCAGCTTTTCTTTTTTTTTTTTTGGCCGGCCCCCAAAACGCATCACTTCATTGCCAAGGAACTCGTGAAACGCTGCATTGCACTGCCATAAAAGACCAAAAAAATTGAAATGCAGACGAATCGACTCCCGGTTCCGTCCCCCGTTTAATGCACGTGTGGCCTGGGCTGGGGAGGACGCGTGTAGGTCACGGGTTCCACCTCTAACACGCGTGCTCCCCGGTTGCTGATGCCCTAAATGGGTAATATTAAAAGTCCTAGTGTCGGTGAAGTTGTATTCATGTTATACTTTGAAAACTAGACTTTAGTTATAATCGTCTAGTCTGTAAGTTCTCTATTATTCTATGATTTGTATGATTCTAGTGTCCTAATCCATGTGTGAGTAGCCCTTATACAACGACTATTTAAGCAATGATAATTCTTGACTGGGTGAGTAGTCACATACATACGTTCTCACCTACACACTATTTTATATGGTATCAGAGCCCTAAATCATTCGCCCCAGGCAAGTTTTTCACAATGGGTAATGATAAACCAAAAAACAAAATCATTGAAATCAATTTCAATGATCCCTTATCTCCATACTATTTGTGTACTTCAGATAATCCAGTAAACATAATATGTCCCGTAACTTTCGTCATCTACAATTACACTAATTGGAGTCGGGTCATCTATCAATGCTTTAAGATTGTGGGCTATCCACCCAATTGGCAGAGTTGTCACCCAAATAGGGCAAGCCAAGGAGGACTCCAATGAGAAGGTAGGAATTCAGGGGAAGCAGTGCGCGATGGAGACAAGCCTAGACTGACTGGAAGCGGGGCCAGACGGAGCAACATCGTGCAACACGTTGGAGCCCAGGTAGAGGCATACTCAGCAACTCAGATGGGAATTAGAGGCGAGAACGAAGCTCAAGCAAGCGAGTCATTTACTAGGTTGAGTCCCAATCAGGTAGGAGCATTGTTTAACACGTTTAAAGAAAGAGAGAGGAAGGAGAGGATGAGCGGTATGTCTCAACTTTCTAAATGCGTTTTGGATTCTGAGGTCTCTCATCATATGACTTCATATCTTTGTGCATTTGGTAACTTGCATAGTCTTTATAAACCCATTAATATTGTTTTGCTTGATGGGAGGGTTATTGTAGCTAAAGAGGCTGGAAAAGTGAACCTTGGTGGATTGATGCTAAAAGAAGTTCTATATACCCCCACGTTCACTTGCAATATGATATCTGTTTAGTAATTAGCTGAAGCAGAAAGCTGCATTGTTACTTACGAGCCTAACTTCTCTGTGATATAGGATACCTCGAAGAAGCCGATTGGAACTGGTGAAATAAGAAATAGGTGTATTATTTTAAAGGTAGCGCAGGAGGAACAAGCTTTGCGATAATAAGTACTAAAGAGTCTATTCTTTAGCATCAACGTCTTGGGCACCCTTTAGTTACAAATTTGTCAATTATTTCAGCCAGTTGTGAGTTTCAATTTAATAAAGATACTTCATAGTGTTGTGACGTATGCCATAAAGGAAAATAAACCAAAAATTCCTGTCTTATTAGTAATGCAAGAGCAGACAAACCTTTTTCCTTGATTCACTGTGATCTCTGGGGTCAATATCAAACTCCTTCGTTTGGTAGTTGTCACTACTTTCTTTGCATTATTGATGATTTCAATAGAGCAATTTGGGTGTTTCTCCTTAAGGATAAATCAAAAGCTTACAATGAAATTGTAGAGTTTTGTTCACTAGTCAAAACCCAATTTGGAGGAACTATTAAATGTATATGTAGCAACAGTGGCACACAGGCTATTAGTGAATCATTACATGATTATTTTTAAGAAAATGGTATTTTGTGTGAAACCTCTTGCATGGACACTCCACAACAGAATAGAAGAGTAGAGCGAAAAAATCGACACATCATAAATGTCACCAAAGCTCTTAGATTTCAAGCTTATTTGCCCATTAAGTTTTGAGGAGAATGTGTGTTGACTGCCGCATATTTTATAAGTAGAACCCCCACTAAGCTTCTCGAGTCAGAAACTCCTTATGAGATTTTGTTTGGTGCTAAACCAAATTATGAGCTCATAAAAGTTTTTTGGGTGTTTGTGTTACCTTCATAATCATGACCTTAAAAGAGATAAGTTTAGTCCCCAAGCAATCAAATTTTTTTAGGGTATCTATACGGACAAAAAGGATGGTGTGTATATGACTTGGAAAAACGGAGAATTTTTGTATCCCGAGATGTGATCTTATCTGAAGGCATTTTCCATTTCAGCTTGAGGGACAACAATCCTATAGCATTAACCAGGAACATGTGGATCATATAAGGGTCATCTATCAATGTCTTTGACACCCCATGCCACTCTTCGCTATCTACCAGTCTCACCAACCAAATGGACGAGCTTAATTTTGCAAACCCAGACACGGCGTCTAGCTTGATTTAGTGCACTTGTGAGCCCACATAGCTCAGGACTCATGCTGTAGGGCCT
>JAKOGI010000047.1:0-7500 GCA_029747015.1 Carnegiea gigantea | reverse complement strand
ATCTACGGAAAAAAAATGATTTACTGGTAAAAATTAGAGTATCAAGAATGGGGGGATTGTTATAACATGAAGGACAATTCATTCTTGAGTCGCGATGTGGTTCTCATCAATGAAAGGGTTAGTAGTCAAAATCTACATTATGCTATTATTATCTTAAGTAGGCTAAAAATACCATATTTCTCTATTTCATTTTTTCTTAAAAATGAACGAAATATGTTAGTCCCAAGATTAGCCAAACATGTTGCCATAATATTAGTATATTATATCATCATGAATAGGCGGCGTAGACCTTACTTTTCATAGCCATATGTCTCTCTAATTACATTAGAGTGTTTATCTTTTTTAATTTTTTTAAAGAGTAGTAATAGTTACCTTCAAACCAAATCTCGATCTAAAGTCATGTATTGTCGTACAAATCTTCACTTTGTTTAATGCAGGAAGATTACATTCACGGAGCTATCATATCAAACTAGTGTGCATCCCATGTATCGCACCGGCATGTGTTGAAATTTTAAAATCTTATCATTTTTCTTTAAAGTGTCTGTCATCCTATCATTAATTCTAATTAGAAGCACTAATATTTTTAACGAATTAGTACTGGAAAACATCTACATAACTATTTTATTTTTTGACATATTATTTGGATTGACAACTATGTTTTGAGTTGGACATTATTTTTAGCATGATAATAGAACAATTCTTATATTTGATGGTTAAAAAAAAAAGAACAAAAAGAGGAAAAAAGGGGGATGTGGTTAGTGTCAAATGGTATATACATATGATAAATGTATATATAACTTTGAAGCATATAAATGCACTAATCATATAATAACGAATTCAACATCAAAGGTTTTGTCGTGAAAGAATTGCATGTAATTTAATATATATAATAATATTTCAATTTATATTTAGTTGTTCAAAAGATATAAGATCATTTTGAAGGAAAGACAAATTTGGGTCTCAATTCCTAAATTTTACAATTTTGTCAATGGTCCTTATGGATATATTAATAAAATAAATCTCATAATGAAATATAAGTATCTAATGATCCTATTATATTTGTAAAATAAATATCATTACTTAAAGCTCCTTCTATTGAAAAAAGAAAAATAGAATATATAAGAACATCAAATCATGTATGATAGATGCATTTGCAAACTTGAAAGTCACATATATAATCATTGTATATGTGTACTGTTGGACGATAAATTGTTCACCTTTTTTCCTTCTTTTTCTTTAATAAAAAAATTCAATACAAATTTTATTCTCCTGACTCTCTATACTTTATCTTAGCATAGGATAAATATTTTTTTAAAATTCTTGGCATATGTTTAATGTTATATATTTGGCCTGGGGAGTGGGGAATGTGTCTTCAAATTTGGATAATGAATGATGACAATTGAAATATCAAACCAATCAATTTATTATAGGTGCCTCCATTATCATAAATAAAATCATCATATATCAGATCATCATATATCATATATCATATATATCATATAAAAGTGAATGGTTTGAATAGGTTGATGGTAGTTTGACAAGTGTCATATTACTATTAGTTATCTTTTTTTTTCCTTCTATTTTTTCTTTAATCCTAGATGTTACAATAATAAGAATTTAATGTGCTCTTTATTCCTAAAATTTAAAAGCCAAAAATAGTTTTACAATTAGATTTAGTTTAAAATAAATAGCTTTGAGAGGTAAAAAATGACTATAAAATGATATAAAATAATTAAAGTATTATTATTATAGTAAAGGTTTCATGTACTCTTTTACTTGTATATTTTGACAAGTTAAAAATAATTTTATAATTTAATTTAATTTGTAAATAGTAATAATGGTAGATTAATATAAACCTTTACTTATAGAGTTTCAGAAGTAAAAACTGGGTTTACTATATATATAACGAAATAAAACAATAAAAGCATTAATCTTTTATGCCAATATTTCGGCAATTACAAACATTAATCGACAGACAATAAAATAAAAAAATTAATAATAAGTTAATGTACTATTTAAAAATTATCTACAAATCAGTACACTCACTTTACTACTAATCAATTCAATTGACTGTGCAAAATGTGTATTGTAAGATAATACAATTAATATTTAAAAATATCATCGACTATTAATAACTAGAAAATTCAAATAACTCTCAAGAACAAAATGCTTGTGCTAAATTATTTTAGAATTATCCCAATAAAGAGTAAAATTTAGATAAATGAAAACACAATACTTATTAAAAAATAAAAGTGAGTGCAATGATCATACAAAAATTTGATCAGCAAGCTTTTTCACTATATATTATAATTTCATAAATTATATATGTATATTTTTTAGGTAATACACGTACATGAGCTATATAACCAAAATGAGAGCCATAAATTCATTCTTCAATTTAAAACAACTACATATAAATTACATGTTCATTTTTGCATAACTATTTTCTTAGAATTTATGTAGAATCTGATGTTTAAATTATGAACCAACAATATTGATAATACCATGTGAAAAATTAATATTTAAAATAATTAATTATCATAATTTCATTGGTATTTATTTTAAAATTTTATTTGTTTCAATAACTGTTGTGTATTATAGTATATTTTAGATGTCAGTTTATCTAATGAAATAAAATAACAAAAATATTAATCTTTTATGCAATTATTTCGACAGTTATAAACATTTGTCGACAAACAATAAAACAAAAAACTTAATAATAATTTAACGTACCATTTACAAATTGTTTGCAAATCAATATACTCACTTTAACATTAATCAACTCAATTTGGCTATGCAAAATATGTACTGTAAGACAATGCAATTATTATTTAAAAATATCATTTCACAATTGACAACTTAAAAATCCAAATAACTCTAAAGAACAAAATGCTTGTTATGTTACAATTACCCCAATAGAGGGGGAAATTTAGTTAAATGAAAAAATAATATTTATTAGAAAAATAAAGTGCATGCAATGATAATCGAAAATTTGATTAGCAAGGTTTTTTACTATATATTATAATTTCATAAATTATTTGTGCACATTTTTTAGGTAATACACGTACATGAGTCATATGACCAAAAATTAAAGTCATAAATTTATTCTTTTATTTAAAACAACCATATATAGATTATAGATTCATTTTTATGTTAGCATTTTCTTAGAATTTATGCAGAATCTAATATTTAAATCATGAACCAACAATATTTAAAATGTTATGTTAAAAATTAATATTTAAAATTAAATAATTATCATAATTTTATTGATATTTATTTCAAAATTTTACATTTGTTTCAATAGTTATTGTGTATTATATTATATGTTAGAGGTCGATAATGATAAATTATTTTAATTTTATTATTATTAAATAAACATTAATAAAAATCCGTACGAAGTATAGGATTCATCCTAGTTCATTTGGAAAAGTAAAACAAGAGCACAACCAAACAAAGAAGAAGAAGAAAAAGCTACATCAATGGCGGGAAATAAACTGAAGGTCGTAGCCCTGAATATGAGGGGTACAGTCTTCCGTCATTACTCATTAGTCATTCCCACCCTTCCCACTCTCTATGGACTGCATATTTCTTAATTTCATCCCTTGCATCTGTTTGCCCAAAAATATTTTGTCTGTTTTAGTTACTTACATTTATCTAATCTCAAATAAAATATATAGTTGTAATTTTTTAAATCTAAAGGTTTAAATTGGACGTAAGATTTTCTTATTTTTACATTGTTTTAATACGATTTATCCTAATTTCGATCTATTTGATTTATCCAGCAAGAAATAAATTAGTTATTCCTCTCGAATTTGTTGTATTCATTAATTTGTCCAATTTAAGTTTGAACTAGGATCTGGCAGGTTTAACATGATTAAGCAAGTTTTTGCACAAGCCAAAAATTTGGAGGAAATCTTAAGACATGTTCTTTTGGGTGAGAAGTTGTAGTGGAAATAAAAAGATGGGTAAATGGACTGTAAGAAGCACAACAGAGTGGGAAGAAGTGAAAAATAAAATTTTTTGTCTTTAATGCGCAAGAAGTGAAAAATGGTGGACGAAGGACCTGTTCTTTGCGTGGGTAAATGAGGGTGGGTAAAAGGTTGAAGTGAGTTGAGGTTGGTTGAGGTGAGTTGAGGTGGGTTGAAGTTGATAATTTTTTTTGAGGTGGTTGAAGTAGGTTAAAGTTGGTTGAAGTTGGTATATTTTTTTATGGGGGGTTGAAGATAATGAGAATGTGTGATAATTTATTGAGTTATAGTAATTTTTAGTGCATTTTTTCGCTGAATGGTAATTTCACAATTTTGTAGCTATTTTTCTGGAAATTAGAGGGCGACACAACTTGTCAATTATTTTTAACGATTTGGGTTACAAATTATTAAATTTATGAAGGGGTGGGTTGAAGTTGGTTGAAGTGAGTTGAGGTAGGTTGAGGTAGGTTGAAGTAGATTGAGGTTGGTATTTTTTTCAAGTGGATTGAAGTTGATTGAAGTGGGTTGAGGTTGATAAATATAAAATGACCTATGAAAAGAATAGGGCCGAAATGCTGTAAAGTGAAGAATCAAATTTCCTATCCAAAACGACACATCATCGGCCTCAAACAAGCTGATATTCGTTCATTTCTTGATTCTCTGATAGAATCTTGCGGGGACCAAGGCCCAATAATTTGTTGGGCACCCATCAGCTTCGCACTGATATTTATTCTTCATTCACTCTTGACTCACGCATCATAATTGATAAGGTATTAGCGTGGTTTGATGGCAATATCCTTTTTAAGTTTATTTGCAATGCCAAATAGCCATGTCACTATAATGTAATTTGATCTCTGATGAAGGTAGCTTAGCCATACCTGAAAAACAGAAGCGCGAATGTCTGGATCTTACAATTGCTTGACTACTACCCACGAATTGGTGGCTACTAGAGTTACGAGTGAGCCACACTCCAAACCCGGAACCTTAGAGATGGTTAGGCTGAGAGGGAATCAGAGAGAATTAGAAGGATTCACTTACTGTGTTGATTTCTGATTGCTGTGTTACATAATCCTATAACTGATATCAGATTTAATGGCAGATTAATACATAATTAATCCCCTTGTAACTGTCGAATTAATGGGGCAATTTAATCCTGTGTGACCGTTACAGGTCAACAGCTCCCCCTCGGTCACATAGACCTTAAATCTCATATCTCTCTGCCGACATACTCCCTTACGCTTCATACTGGGAATGGAGCGTGCGACCAAAATTAAACACATCGGTGTTATATCAAGTCACCATCTAATTGACATAACACTTTCAAGGAAAAACAATACCCCGAATCATTTAAGGACATCACCAATGGCATACACTGTCCCTTTATGCCTGATATATCAATTGATTATATACTAAATATAATCGCCCGGGCTTGATATGGTGATGAGAAGTGATTCTTCCTTAGACAATTAGAATAGTCCATCTTAGCATAACTGCTATCCTAATGTGCTCCGCTGGACCGTATATATCTTGGCCCTTGGATAACACATTAAGGTAGCAACATCATACTTAGACTTCATATTATAACTCTGAGTCTAAGGGTATTGCCAATGAGGGTCACACGGTAACAAGGTTGGGGAACTCACTTGTTACCCATCAAATAGGTCAACAACTAGCACACAGTATGAGGGTGTGTCATGGCATAGTCTCAACCAAGCTGGGCATGTCACTCTTCTATGCCATGCGAACCGTAAGTCTAGCTCTTACTTAAAAAACCAACGTGAGTTACTAGATTAATATACATAACGTTAATCATAACACTCAAGATTCGGCTATAAGGTTTCAATATGAAAACTCATTTCATATTCGACTCCCTCGAGTCTCATCTTAGTCTCACTAAGGCGACTATATTCTTCCATTCATACACTCCTAGTATGAGTAATCAATATTACACACTTAGTGTCAATATGATTTAGTCTCATCCTACCTGCTACTCAAGCGTCAGGGCGATTGCCTGTGTGACAACGCCAATCTGAAGCCTGATGACATTACAATGTGCCTTACAATGTACTCATACATTTATGAATATCTGAAAAGAAACATCATTCTTTATTTCATAAATATTTAATACAAGAGTACACATGTCCATCATACACTTAGATACATCTAAAAACTAAATCCTATGCAGACCTAAGCTCATCACATGAGTTTTAAAAGCGTCTCTAGGAATAGGCCTAGTTAATGGATCAGCTACCATCCTCCTTGTAGATATATACTTAATGGCAACTTCCTTTTCTTTTATGGTGTTTCGGACAAAATGATAACGCCTCTTGATGTGCTCGGTCTTTCTATGGAACTTGGGATCCTTAGCAAACTGGATAGCAGCAGTATTGTCACACATCAACTCTATAGGATCGTCAACACCAGGAGTGAGATTGAGATCCTGGAGAAAATTTCTCAGCCATATTGCCTCTTGAGTGGCGAGGCAACAAGCAACATACTCTGCTTTCATAGTAGAAAGTGCTATGTAGTCTTGTTTCTTACTGCACCAAGATATGGCTCCTCCACCTAGGGTGAACACATATCCTGAGGTAGATCTAGACTCATCTAGATCACCACCCCAATCAGCATCTATATATCCTCTCAGCTTAAGTTCCCCTCCTTGGTAGCAAAGCACAAGATCACTTGTACCACGTAGGTACCGAAAAATTCTCATGACGGCTTGCCAGTGAGCAGACCCTGGGTTGCTTTGGTAACGACTTACCAAGCCAACTGCAAAACAAATGTTTGGACGTGTACATAACATGGCATACATTAAATTGCCCACTGCACTTGCATAAGGAACGCTACTCATTCTCTCCTTCTTTTTGTCTATCTTAGGGCACTGATCGAGACTTAAGGTTAGACCCTTTTCAACTGGAGTATCTACGGGTTTAGAATAATGCATTCGAAAACGTTCCAAGATTTTATTAATGTATGCTTCTTGACTCAGACCAAGAAGCTTCTTGGAACGGTTTCGAGTTATTTCAACGCCTAGGACATACCTGGCCTCACCCATATCCTTCATCTCAAAGACGGAGGATAACCACTGCTTAGTGGTTTGGATCATCTCCATGTTGTGTCCAACCAACAGTATGTCGTCAACATACAAAGTAAAATATATATATATATTATAGAGATATACACACACACGTACATGCATAAATATATACTTATACATATATATTATATATGTATATTATATGTGTATATATATATATATATATATAATATACTATATATATATATATATAGATATATATATATATATATAATATATATATATACATATTATATATATATGTGTACGTTTATATGTGCGCACCTATACGCATTAGTATGTGGAGATATATATATATATATATATATAATATGAGATTGATATATATATACACACACACACACACACCCACACACACACACATACATGTGGGTGTGTACATATATATATATATATATATATATATATGTATGTGTGTGTGTGTGTGCGCCTATA
>JAKOGI010000046.1:1595000-1652500 GCA_029747015.1 Carnegiea gigantea | reverse complement strand
ATTAAGATATTGGCCATCATCTTGTATTTATTAAGTAAATTCAGCAGCTGAGTGGTGTGACTCGATTGAGTCATAAGCTCTTTTGAACATATGTATCTTTGATTCTTGAGTTCATGTAAATTATCACTCTAAATGGTCATATGAGGCAACTATCTGATTAGATCCTCATATTTTGGTCATTAGATTATATTTGTAAGGCTGTGATAAGTAAACCTTGTGCACTCTGGGTATGTAACCCATTGAGTTGTAAATTGATTTATTTAATTTGATTTAAATTAATAGTTTTCCTACTCAAGACATGTGGCTGGTAGGGTGATCACTGACTAGTAGCCATCAAGCTTTCTTTGATATGTCCTTTATGTTTTTATTATTTAAGGTGTCAAATGTAAGGCTACAATGACTAGGGCCATGGTTAATTATTAAGCGGGGCTTTGTTAGTTTTGTTCCAAAATTTAGGAAATCATTAAAATTTCTAGCTGCAGGCATAGGGTGTTACAAATGGTATTAGAGCAAGGTCCAACAGTCATGAGTTGCAAACTTCAGTTTCCATTTGCGTATAGTAGGCACCTTATTATGTGGTAATGTGATAAGACTGTGTTTATCTGATATAGTTAGTATGCGAAGTATGAAAACAACATCATCAACCAACTAGACTAAACCTTGAAGTGTGTGAGAGTGAGAGACTGTGTGTGTGTGTGTGTGTGTGTGTGTGTGTGTGTGTGCGCGCGCGTGTGTGTGTGTGTGTGTGTGCGTGCATGTGTGTGCTGCTGTTTTTTTCTCTTGTTTGATGATTTGTATGAATGAATTGTGTGGAGATTCCTAGAAGAAACTTGTGGTTCTAACTCAATTTTCGACATCATATTACATCACTCTTCCATATGAAGATTGAAAATATTTTTGCTCCTTTATGTTCAAATGAACTTCGATTTCTATTTTGTTGTTTGGGTCACAAAAACATACATCATTCTCCAAAATTCAAACAAGAATTAATCTTTGTTCCTCTCTTTAAGTTACACAAGCACGTGATTAATTTTTAAAACCAAATCAAACCCCAATGATTTTACCATTTTAACTGAGTCACAAAAGTTTAGCCCCACAATTATTCTTAATTGATAATATCATCCCTAATTGACTCACTAAAATTCATCCAATAACTCCCGAATTAGTCTCTAATATTCATCTCATGCTTAACTTGTTTTGAAAATCCGAAAATAATATTTTCACTTACGTACCACATAAAAAAACACATTTTAATTCCTCAAATTACTCTCAAGAGCTTAATTAAGCTACTCATTTTCAAGCCCAATTACCAATTCCCTCCTTTAATCCCATCTTCAACCTCAAACTCAAGAAACCCTCTTCCATGACAACCTCCACACAACACACACATACCCTCTAAGTTTTATTCAAATACACACTACCCTTTATTTCCGTACCCTAAACTAGTTTACAAATTCATATTTATGCAATGAATTTCAGTTCAATCAAAGCATCCCAAAATTTCAAAGAAATTACAAATTAATACTCCCCAAAGCTAAACACATCATTAACTGCGAATATTTCAGCCATAAAAAAATAAAAAATCCAAATTAAAGGAGATTAGGGCTTCACCTTTTGAACCCACTTGAGCATTATAAGAGGTGATGATGAAAATGGGAGACACGGTGGTGAGCTGGCAGCGTTCAGCCAACAGATTGGCAATGGAACAACGGCCTAGACAGAGCCGCGAGATAGCTGGGGTGAACAGGGGGGCTCATGAGATGAAGGCGATTGGGAAGGGTTTGGGGCTTTTGGGTTTTGATTTAATTTGATTCTTCCTTTTTGTTGGTTTCTAGATTTTTTTGGTATATTCTTTTAGTTTTTTTTATCTTTGAAATTTTCTTTTCTCTTCTATTTTTTGTTCTTTTCACCCAATACAAATACATATATGTACGTTTCGGGTAAATTTTCTTTGGCTAAAAATTAATGCATTAAGAAGGAATTTTATTTTTAACTATTGCTCGCATTCGTTTATATGCATATTACTTACTTTATTATTATTATTATTATTATTATTATTATTATTATTATTATTATTATTATTATTATTTAACCATTTGGTAATTATACTAATTTTTGTTTAGCTATCATTCGGGTATTTATTAAGGTTCGAACAAGTTGTTCGAGAATGTTACAAAATTTTATTTTGAGGCCACTCTGCCGATTCAACCTGCTATCACATAAACGTATAGAATGCTCAATTGAGATGCATTCCCTGATTTAGTTAAATTTAAATTAAGATAATTCAGGGTGTCGTTAGAACCTTCTCCCCTTAAAATAAGTTCTGTCCTTGAAACCTACGAATTTGAAAAACCATAAATTTCCCTCAAATTAGTAGGAGTACTTGTTGCTCATGCCCTGTGAATAGTGTTTCATCTAATTCATTTCACCAAAAGGTCGTTTTGTACTTCCTCCCATAGAATGGCTCAAAATGAGCCGTTTTAATGGTGGATCGATAACTATTATAATAAGGAAATTCCTCTAAGGGTACCTAATCTTTTTAGTTTCCGTGAAAGTTAAGTACACATACTCTCAGTATATCCTTGAAGTTTTGATTCATCCTTTTCAATCTGTTTATCTATCTCAAGGTGCTATGAATTCCTGAAATTTAGTTTTAATCCTAGAGGCTTTTTGTAAGGCTTGCCAAAATAAGCTTCAAATTTTGGTCTCTATCGGATATTATGTCCTTTGATATGCCATATAGTTAAACTATTTCTTTGACATATAATTACGACAGTCTCTATACACCAAAAGTCCCATGGATTGGTATGAAATGAATTGATTTAGTGAGTCTGTCAACATTGACCCAAATGGCACTCTTTTTTGAAGATGCAAGGGGCAATCCCACCCATTAAGATTAAATCCCACTTTCAGGTGGGACTTTCCAAAAGGCCCCGATTTGCATACTGGGCATTGATGCTCACTCATGATCTCTTGACAAGTTTGGCACTTCCAAATACTCTACAATCTCCCTCTTTAGGTTATCCCACCACAAGTATTACCTCAGATCCCTGGGCATTTTTTTTTTTTTCCTTCTTAATCCACTAAATAATGAGCACTATGAGCTCCTTCTAAAGTCTTTCTTTTCAATTCCTCTTTGTTGGGAATAGATAACTAGTTTCATAACTTTAAGGTTCCATCCTCATGTATCATAAAGCCAAGTGATTTTCTTCGTATAACAGTCTTCCTCAATCTCTCTAACCTAGTATCACCCTTTTGACTTAACTAAATCTCTGCTATTATTAAGGGGTGCACTTTTGATGCTAATGAAAGCCTCTTTCTTGATCCATATTAAGTTGTCATATGATGTAACTTCCATGTCTGTATTTTCAAGGTCCCTGAAGACGCTAGACGGGGTAATTATTATTGTCTTCAAACTATATCGGGCTTTTCATCATTAGACTAGTCAAAAGTTTACTAGATCTAAATTCAATCTAAAAGATGAACATATCCACAAATGAGAGTAATGACAATGGTAGTCAACTGAGTCATTACCTAAAGAAATAAATATTGAAGTTAGAAATGATTAATAAGAGAGAGATTATCATAGGTTGGCTAAAGTATAAATGACTATGAGTTTTCAGGAATCCAAGAATAGAAGGCCGTCAACATTGTGGTTTGCAAGTATGAATCAAGAAAGAGCCAATAGATAGTCGATAGTTCCTAAATATATTAGTGGTAATTAGGATTATTCTATGCCATCCCAATTAGGTTGGGTAGTTAGAAGGTTGACTTACAGATCAAATTGTATTGTCTATGAAATATGAAATGAAATAAGAAAGGATTAGAGTTATTCAAAATAGGAAGACAAGATTATTCACTTACTTAAATACTTTTAACCAAAATTCTGATTGCTCAACCAAGCCATTTGAACCCCTCACATGAATGGAAATGAATTTGGGCTTTCTGAGCTCTACTAAGAATAAAAGGGTGCATTGTTCCTATAATTATGACGCTAAAAGTGTGGTTCAATGTCAAAGTCATACATATAATACTAATATCATAAGAAATAGATAATCACGACATCCAACATAGGGTAATAAGTAACGTCAAAAGAGAGTTTTCAAGGAAATTAAGACTTGACCCACTTTAGACAAGAAAGGTGATTAAGTACATTTGGCTTAAACCGTTGAATTATAAACAGGATAGTAGTAATGGAGTTTCAACAAGGTAACTGTCTAACCACCATCAACATCATAAGGCTGATAGACGAATTTGGATTTAATTAAGCAAAGTGTAAAACAGTCAATATAAAACAAGTTTAAGTAAGATGACAAGATTGCATAGAGAAAGGCTAAGTCCATGTTTTGAGGAATGGAATTTAAAAGCAAGAAATTTGATGGGGTTACAACAATCATTGCTCACTCGCACTAGTGGGAGCTTAACTGCATTTCTAACTCAAAACAGACTATATAGGCTTACTACCATGAATAAACGGGTGCAAGATATATACATATAAGTACGCTTTTAGTGAAGTGAAGAAGAGGAATATGAAAGTTAAAAGTATTATAATGTTGATAATCACTGAAAATCAAACAAGAATGGATTCAATATTTAGCAATAAGTTTCAAAGACATGGAGAAGGATGCTGGAAATAGGTACAAGCACTCTTAAGGAACCTCTAACTGCTAAAAGTTTGAAATTAAAAGAAGAATCAGATAACGTTGAAAGGAAGCAAAGTTTCAACAAGAGGCAGATCAATCAAATATAAGAAATGATAGAAATAATAGCATTAATACAAAAGACAACTTAATCATCAAGGTTTCATATGCCAATTAAGATCATTTATGAAAATGCTTAGGGTCAAGAAGAGGTGAAATAGCAAAGAGATAATGCACATACATAGGTCGAGATGATTAAGGGAGAAGTTAGTTAATGACTAAAAGCATTGAAAATGTTGCTGATGTAGGATGTAAATGAAGAAACAAATGTCAGATTTTGAAATGATGAATAATTAAAATAGTACCATGAGTTAGATAGAATGAAAATAACTTTAAGCGTAAACAATTTAGAAGTTAAGGACAATAAGAGTCAGATAGTTCCAATCATTGGTTATATAGGAACCAAAACATTGCTAAATCCAAAAGCTAGAATAATAGAAAAATAACAATCTATGTAGTGATTAAATATTAAGGGTAAGAAAGGTCACGTTACTATTAAAATAATGATCTCAAAAAGTAAGCTGAACAGAGGTAATTAGTGAGAGCAAGAGAGACATATCCCATCTTAATGATAGGGATTCCCCATAAAAATTAATGTCATCAGGTATTTCAACGAGTGAAAAGATTTGTAACGAAGTATTACTGTGGCAATTAAATAGTTTCTCCAAAGCTTGATGTGAATAAAAAGGAATTACAAATTAAGTTATGTTATTATATAATATGGGGTGGCTAATTCTAAGTGGTAACCAAGGAGGCTAAGAATCCCCAACAAAGGATACTAATTATGTAATGATATCTAACAAGGGAGGTTTAATATCAGTTGGCCAAAGGCACTGTAAACTCTTTTGGATCAATACAGGGACTCATACAGCTAAAGTTTCAAGGATTTGACATGCTCAAAATACAGTTGCTTGGGTTTAAATCTGTATGCAGACATCTCACATATCTTATTACCCCATGATCCTCGATTGTTGTACCTGAAGTTGTGCCCTGATAATGCTCTTTTGAATTTGACATCTCAACCTCATAAAATCATTAGTAATACTCCCATGGAGTTCATGCAATATATATACTCAAATCACCACTCTCAATTTCTTACCAACATAAATTGTACTGCATCAACAAGTGCCCTAAATCCAACCCATATAACCATTGTACTTATATTATACTTCTCCGAAGATTGTTTATCTCCCCAAATCTTATCCACTCCTGGCTAAAATATTTATGACTTCTAGAATTTCTGGTGTATAAAAGTGATGAATTTGTCCACATATATGACATATCCTCAAGCTTCTTTCCTATGGTTTCATTTGTGTAAATAGTCATTTTTCACCAAAATGAGCGTGTTCGAATTTGTGAATCGCCACTCTCGCTGCTTTGATGAATTCAACGTCTAAGTGCCCTTCTTCTCTCCCTTTCTTTTCTATTTTTCTCTTCTTTTTTTTTTTTTCCTTACCTTGTCCTTATTAAATCCAAAGAGCTTGCTTACTGAATCACATGATGCTCTATAAAGTAAGATCTTCCCCACTTAATTTATTTTGCACAATCTAATGAGTATAGAATAGCCCATTAGCACCCATGACCTAATGCATCATAATAAGAGATATTATTTATTCCGTATCCTTAGAACCTCTTATGAGTATCTTGGAGCTAAAATCCACACTTAGTAATTTCCATATGCCTTTAGAGTTTGTTCTAACCTCATAATAAGTGTGGACATTATCGGCCTAACCACACTAGACAATCTCAAATCTCTAAAAGAGTTTTCCCCTCCACATTCCCAGAGTTTTCGATGCCTACTATCGCCTAGATTGAGGCATATTTGTTTATATGATCTAAGTCAACGACCTAGAGTCAAAACATCCACCAACATCCTAAGTCTAAATATCCTCCACCTCTTCATTACTTATTACCTCCATCACTACAGACCATGTTTTAGGATATAATGACTTGTACCCACTAGTAGTCGCTAGCCCACATAAGTTTACATAATCTGGAGGCACATTTAATGACAACACTTCCTTTGTATAACACCTTATCTTACTGCAAAGAACCCATATAATATTAAGTAGCACACCATAAGCTACTGAATTCTCAACACCTCATTAATTATACTGAATTATTATTGTAAATCATCTGCAACAGTGCAACAGGCCCTCATAAATTGACATTATTGCACTATTGCAATGCCTATTCTATACTAATCCAACCTATGAATATTGCTATACAACACATTTCCCTTGTTTAGTAAGTTAAATGCAGCTTGGTACAGCATTAATCACATAAGAGTTTATAGACTTCACCTTTTTATCATGTCTTAAACATCATAATACCTAAACATTAAGTACTTGAACATGTCTTAATAAAACCTCTAGTATGAAGTCATCGTGGTAACCAAAACGGGCAACCCAAATTATCACTATGAGCTTAGTACACTTCTTTGGAATACATACATCACCAAGAAGTTAACCAAATGCTTCCTCATTCTACTTTGACAACGATGGAATTCCTAAGATATTATTTGACTACATCATTGGTCATAGTGGTAAGGGCTGGAGGCCAGGTAAATGTTTACTAAAACAACCTCATGATGAATGCATACACATGAACTCCTATTCAACATCTTATTTCACTAGTCTAGCACAACTCGTAGGCACCCCTATAGCTCACGGAGGCCCTAAACCTGGATATGATACTATAATAGCAATGCCCCCAAATATTAATTACCCGATTATCTTAATTTAACCGGTTATTATTGTAATTGTAACGGAAGTCCTAATGATTGGAGGCATTATCGTCCCCCTAAGTTAGGCAAGGGTATTTATTTATAAGCTAAATGATTTTCCTGGAACGTTGTCACAATCCTTAAATCCCACTAAACTGAAGCCATTTGCATCAACTTCAAACCGTAATCTAACCTTTACACAACCCAAAATATAACCAGATTCGAGAACTTCTAACACTCTTTACATATGCATGCTCACTCAAATCAAAGACTTAACATGATCTTTAAGCTATGTCAAGCCTTCATACTATGCGAGAATTCACTGTGAGCATCTAACGGTGTCAAATTGCAAATGTAATGAGTTCTTCCTTCACTTCTTACATCCTTCAGCTTGCTAGGGAAAAGGTCATCCACTTATCCATTACCAAAAATAGAAAGCACAAAATACTTTGAAAAATGAGCCAAAGCTTAGTACGCGTACCCCAATACTATAAAGCAAACTTTTAAAACCATTTAGTTGTGCGCTCGCATTTCAATTCTTTTTGGTTCAAAAATAGGAGAGGGAGAGATTATAAAGTAAAACTGTTACCGGTTATCATATGATAGTGGAACCTAAATTATTGAGGTTATATGAGTATTACGATCATTGAATAAGGGTACACTTGCTATGCCGATCGATTAGCCTGGTGTAACGCCCCAAATGTACATAAATCACTGTTTGCATTTCTTTCATTAATTTTCCAAATTAGAAATGAAAACTCAAATGATTAGGCGTTACTGCCGTCCAATAAGGACAAGACTTTACTTGTACATGATGAACTTATCCCTAATAATCGATGTTATCAACAAAGGCATTCATACCATCACAACCCATCAGATCATTTAGATAAATATAGAAATTGTGTTAATATCAAAACCATTCAAACATCTCAAGTATTACACCAAAATATAGAATTCTGATAAAATATACAGTCTCAACACCAAAATATATCACAATATGGTGTTATAACATCGCAACGATAATACACCACTAATCCATATAGACTTCCCGGCTCACTTATTATCTTCGGCCATCCTGCTCGCCTCAGGGCGATTCACTGAACACTTTCCTAAAACAAAACATGAAAATATTTCAAACTGTGAGCCGAAACTCAGTACATGCATTCCTGTATTGTTAAACGTTCATGGAAAAAAAAAAAACCTGGTTGGGCCTGAATTTTAATTCATTTTAAAACAAAAACAGGAAATGAGATAAATATGAAACTGCATTGTCGATTATTATCTAATAGTGAACCCCTGGTAACTGTTATAATCTGAAGATAGGTGTACACCTGCCAAGCCGATCGGGACCTGGCCTGAAGCCATGCGGATAACTGAAGGGCTATGCCCTGTGACTAGTAACTAATGGGGTTGCTAATTATATGATAAATTACTAATTAAACTGATTCATTGACATACTTGCCAAAACATTATAATTTTGATAAATACGTGCTGATTTCTAAAAATACAGGCAATAAATGTACCTGAAATTTTTAAATGTAACCTCATTGAATAATATCATGCACAAAAGTTGAAGGAATGATAGAATAGGCCTTGATTCTGTACAAAATTATCGTTGTAGAAACATACGATTAGCAAAAATATTTATTTCATAGCTAATAATTTAGCAGAAGAAAAGTAAAAGCATAACAGAGGCTTAGAAAGAATGACTCATAACTTAATCATTTGACCTCTTATTAAGACCTAAAACCCCAATATAGAAATCTTAGGAAGTCTCAAAAATCTTTCATTTAGAACACCAAGCTTGATTCCCACAATACGATTCCCAAAATGAGGCTAGAACACAAGCATGTCACATTTGGTCCATTCTGTGCAGCTTTGGTAAAACGACCATAACTTTTTCCACAGATCTCGGATTAAGGCGATTCAAAAGGCATTTGAAAGAACACACACTGAATTATCTACCCACCAGAAAGCATAATTTTTTAATGGGCCAATCATTACCAGTTTAATCGTGAACCCTACCCTGTTTTCCTGAAATTTCCAGTCTCACTGTTTTGACTTTTCCCTATCTTTTTTACACAAATTCTCAACTTAAACCATCCCTTAAAAGCATGAAAACAAGCTTTGGTCCATTTAAACATCATACAAAACAACTACACTCAAATTCACTTCATAATCATATCCAATAAAGATCATTTTTAAATCTAAAACACACATAAACCAAGCTTAAAGTTAGTTTAATCCAAACCTTACTTTACTTGCCAAAACCCTAGTTCATGGCCAACTTGGACTCACTCCAACTCATTTAAAATCACCGAAAACATCATGACATACACCAATAGATTAGAAGATGACCAATTTAAAGATAAAATAATCAAAATCCAACACTTTAATATCAAGCTTGCATAATTAACATCAACCCTAACCCTAGCATGATCCAACCTCAGCTCTACCATGATCAACATCAAAATAACCCTTATTTCTTATCAAAACATCATGATCAAAACCAAAATAAAAAGCAAAACCAACAAAATTAAGTTTCAAGATTACTCACTTTGATTGCAAATAAGTAGAGATGGAGATGAGGTTTAGTGGTTTTGATGATGGAGGATGGTAGCTTGAGGTACTAGGATGTTGGGGGGTCAAAAATCGCTGAAATTAGCCAGAAAAGTGGCCAAAAATCAGCCAGCATAGTACTGCCTACTGCTGCCGTGGGGAGGGGAGAGAGAGGAGAGAGAAGATGAAGTTTTGGATTGCTTTGAGCTTTGTTGACTAATCTACTCTTTGGCTGAGTTTTAACTAGTAAAGCCACCTTTTTAAGCTAACCATGGTTAAGTTTAACCATGGTAATTAGTTAGATTAATAGGCAACTTGTTGGGCTTCAAACCGGCTGAAATAAGTTGGGTTCGGAAATAAAACGCTTCATAAGGACAATGTTTTTAGGAAACTCAAAATGAAAGTTGTATAATGTTACAGAAAGCAAAATAAATTACTTAGATTAAACTTGTTAGGCCCTTCTATCAATTCTTCCAAAGTTTTCATTAATCAATTAAATAAAGAAATAAAACCCGAATTGCCAAGTGAGGGCCCTAATAAATTTTTCCCTACCGGGGTGAATAATGCGGTAATTAATTATGAGAAAAAAATCATAAGCATGAGGTAATTAAATAAATAAACATAATTAAATAATTTTAGGTTTGGGCTATTACAGCTTCCCCCCTTAAGGAGTTTAGCCCTCGAAACTTATGACTTTTCGATGTAATGCAAGATTACCTCAAATAATTATTGATGTTTGGCTTTGAGTTCCTCTTCAGTCTCTCAAGTTGCTTCTCGCGAGGTATGATTTGACCAGAGCACTTTAACTTGAGGTATGTGCTTGTTGCACAGCTGCTTAATGCTATGATCTAGCATTTGGATTGGTTGCTCTTCATATACTAAATCCATAGTGATTTTAATAGGCTCAGATACAATGGCGCGGTTTAGATCTGGGGTATACTTTCTAAGCTGAGAGATGTGAAACACGTTATGAACGTGTTGTAGTTCTACCGGTAGATCTAGACGATAAGCTATAGGATTCAACTTTTCAATGATTTCATATGGTCCAATATATCTTGGACTCAATTTACCTCGTACTCCGAACCTTTTGATACCCTTAGTTGGCAATACCTTTAGAAAAACTTTATTGCCTACTTGAAACTCCAAAGGTCTCGTTCTCTTGTCCGCACAACTCTTTTGTCGACTCTGTGCAACCTTAATGTGCTCTCGAATTCTTCTTATTGTTTCCACGGTTTCCTGGATCATTTCAGGACCTAAAATCAATGCTTCATCCAAATCACTCCAGCACAGTGGGGTTCTACATTTTCTCCCATACAGAGCCTCAAATGGGGCCACTCTGATGGTGGACTGATAGCTATTATTATAAGAAAACTCCACCAAAGATAAATCATCTTCCCATTTTCCTTGGAACTATAATACACAAGCTCTTAACATGTCCTCTATAATTTGATTTACTCTTTCCGTTTGCCCATTTGTCTCAGGGTGATAAGAATTGCTAAAGTTCAATTGGTCCCAAAGGCCTTTTAAAGTGCTTGCCAGAAACAGGCTTGGAATCTTTGATCCCTATCTGATACTATATCTAAGGAAATTTCGTGTAGTCGACTATCTTTTTAATATACAACTGGGCTAGCTATTCAACTCCCCAGGTATCTTTGATTGGCAAAAAATAGGCCGACTTGGTCAGCCGATTGACTATAACCCAGATAGCGTTCTTCCTCGAGGCAGAAAGGAGTAAACCATAACAAAGTCCATTGAGATCGAATCCCACTTCCAGGTGGGAATTTCTGGGGTTCGCAATTCACCCACGGGACACTGATGCTCTGCTTCGACCTTCTAGCATGTCAGACACTTGTCTACATATTCCGCAACCGTCTTTTTTATATTATTCCACCAGAAGTATTGCCTTATATCTCTATACATCTTAGTGCCTCCTGGATGCAGCCAGTTGCGAGTATTGTGAGCCTCCTCTAGGATCTATTTCCTTAATTCCTCATTTCGAGGCACACATAGGCGATTTTGGAATCGCAAGGTTCCATCCTCATGTACTACAAACCCGGGAAACTTTCCTTTCTCTAAATTTTGCTTTATTCTTTGGAGTTCAGGATCACTTTCTTGGCTCACTCGAATTTCCTCCACTATGGAAGGTTATAAAGTAAGTGCTAATAATTGAACATGTGCTTGCCTATGGGATGCTAGTCAAACTCCTAAGTCCTCAAGTTCTTCCAAGAGACTCAATTGAGTAATCACCACAGTATTTGAGCTATGTTGCGCCTTTCTACTCAGGGCATCTGCTACAACATTTGCTTTTCCTGGATGATATTGAATCTGCAAATCATAATCCTTAAGCAGCTCAAGCCAACGCTGTTACCTCAAGTTGAGCTCCTTCTGGGTGAAGATATACTTCAAACTTTGATGGTCAGTATAAATCTTACATGGTACCCCATATAAGTAATGTCTCCAAATTTTCAGCGCAAAGACCACAGTTGCTAACTCTAAGTCATAGGTAGGATAGTTTTTCTCATAGAGCTTAAGTTGTGGAGAGGCATAAGCTACTACCTTATCTTCCTACATCAAAAAACACCCCAATCCGTTCTTTGAAGCATCACTATAAATGGTATTCCTCTTACCTTCCATTGGTAGCATTAGGATTGAGGCGGTAGTTAGTCGTTGCCTTAGCTCTTGAAAAGCTTTATCACATTTTTCAGTCCACTAAAACTTTTTCGCTTTCTTCAGCAGATTAGTCAGGGGTGAAGCTATTTTCGAGAAGTCCTTGATGAGCCTTCGATAATAACCTGATAAACCCAGAAAGCTTCTAATCTCAATGATGTTAATAGGCCTTAACCATTCTGTAATTGCCTTCACCTTTTGGGGGTCAACTTTAATTCCCTCTTTTGTAACAACATGTCCCAAGAACACCACTTCTTCCAACCAAAACTCACACTTGTTTAATTTGCCATAAAATTGGTGCTCCCTCAGTGTTTGTAACACCATCTTCAAATGATCAGCATGTTCATCTCTATGCTTTGAATAAATAAGGATGGCATCTATGAACACTACAACAAATTTGTCTAGGTAGGGACTGAAAACTCTATTCATAAGATCCATAAAGGCCGTGGGAGCATTGGTGAGGCTAAATGGCATCACTGTAAACTCATAGTAACCATACCTAGCTTTAAATGCAGTCTTAGGGATGTCTTCAGGTTTAATCCTAAGCCGGTGGTACCCTATCCTCAAGTCAATCTTAGAGAAGACTCCTGCTCCTTGTAATTGATCAAACAAGTCATCGATTCGCAGCAACAGATATTTATTTTTTATGGTGATCTTGTTCAACTCCCTATAGTCATACTCAGCCTTAAAGTTCCATCCTTTTTCTTTACGAATAACACTGGGACACCCCATGGTGACACACTTGGCCTAATAAAGCCCTTCTACAACAGCTCATCTGATTGAAGCTTCAATTCCTTAAGCTCAGTTGGGGCCATACGATATGAGGCTTTGGAAATAGGTTGGGCATTAAGGATTAATTCAATTCCAAAATCAATTTCTCTCTGTGGGGCTAATCCTAGTAACTGTTCAGGGAAAACATCTTCAAACTCATACACTACAGGAATATTTCTAACTTTCTCTTCCTTTGCTTGGGTGTTAATAGCATAACACCAATATCCCATACACCCTTGACATAATAGCTTACTTGCTTTCATAGCAGAAATTAGAGGGACAGGATTTTTCCTCTCTCTACCCATAGAAGGATACTTCTCTTCCTTTTTCATCTTTCAAAATAACCTTATGATCCTCACAGTCAATCTTAGCTCCATATGTGTGCAACCAATTCATTCCCAGAATGATGTCAAAATTAGACAAATCAAATTGAATCAAATCCACAGGGAAGGTGGTTCCACCAATGGTAATGGGAACAAGTTTATAGGAGATAGGGCATTCAATCACACAATCATTGGGTAGCTTGATCTTATAATTGGTTTCCATCCTCCTATCTTTCAGGTTCCACTACCTGGTAGATCGAGTGGATATAAATGAATAAGAAGCACTCGAGTCAAATAGTACACAAAATGGCTTTGAATTTAAAAAGAGAGTTCAAGTCACTACCGCACCAAGGGTGGCAGCTTCCTTCTTGCTCATTACATACGCACGTGCTACTGCTGCAGGCCTTGGTGGTGGGGCCCCTTAGCGAGGTGGGGACAAGGGTTTTGCTGAACCTTTGTCTACAGCCTTCATCCTTCGGGGGCATGCAGCAATCAAGTGTTCAGTGCTTCCACACCACATGCACTTATTAGTTCCTACTCGGCATTCAGGAGTGGTGTGATTTATTTTGCCGCATTTCGTACACGGTGCTATTGAGCCTGCAGGACGGCTCTTAGGGTGAGCAAGAGTAGATTTCTTCTGGCTCCGGTTCACACTCTCACACGAAGTTCCTCGCTCAAACCCCTTTCTCTTTTGTTTGATTGGATTCAGTGCTCTCAACTCTATCTTCAATCCTTCCACTTCAACCGCTCGCTCATACAGTTCTTGGTAAAAATTGGTTGCCCAACTAATTGGTTCTGAATGTAGAAGGCCAAACCCTCTTTAAACCTTCTCATCTTTAACCTTTCAGATGATACAAACTTAGGAACAAACCTAGATAATTCTGTGAACTTACTGGCGTACTGCATCATAGTTATGGTGCCACTCGTCTTCAACTCCACAAACTCTTTCTCCTTTTGCCTTTGGGCCACAACTGGGTAGAATTTTGCCCTCAACTCGCTCAGGATTTTGTTCCAAGTGAATTCAAGCCCTACGAGCTTATCCTTAATAGCATTCCACCAAATGTTAGCTTCACCGGTCAAATAATACATCCCAATGTTTACTTTCCTTTCTTCTGGGACTTCGACCACTATAAAGATTTTCTGCATTCCCCTTATCCATTCCTCTAATACTACTGGATTATAAGATCCATTATAAACTTTAGAGTTGCGTCATGCTACCCTATTCGCTAACTTATTTTCTATAGGAGGGGTTTCAATAGATACTTGGGGAATCTGTTTCATCAATTTAGCTACCAAAGCCGACCAGTAGTTCGGGTCCCCAATGTTTTTAGCTAACTCAGAAGGAATCGTTGGCATTTGGCAAAATTTGACGGCACGTGATGGAAGGCTTGATCACCCGATCCCTGGCCATGATCTGAGACTTCCTCTATATGAATCTCTGTATTGTTGTGCACTTATTCGAACATTCTGATCATACATTAACGAAACAATTCAATTACTGGAATACCCAAACATATGAGTTAAGTATGCCCAATAAATACATTTAATATAACTCAAAGGTTATTAAAAACAACCCAGAGCTTCATTATATCATTTCATAACTACTTATTTACATACATAACTGTAAGAGCCGCACCTTCAGTCTACTACGACTAACTGTTAGTTGCTGAATTTATAAATCTGCGTTCAAATTATTTTTCAAAAAGGGTGTTGAGTTGACCGTGTGCGTTTTTAATAATTAATTTCATTAAAAAGAACGACTATATGATTTATGTTATTATTGATGTTACTTATTTATAAATTTATTGAATCGATGCTAACCCGAGTTTTTAAAATCGTTTTTGTTTTATTTAGTTGATTCCCGAAATTTAAATTAAAATGTTAGTTGTAGGACGTCTCAACTCGAGTTTAGTCTAATCACTGATGAGTTTGGGCTGGAACCTAGCTGAATTATGTTATTTGAGCCAAAAAAAAGGAAAAAGAAATTAGAAAAGGGGGGCTAAGTCGGGTCTCAGGAAACCCGAGACCCCCGACACCACCTCCCCTCTCCCCCTCTAACGCCCCCTCTCTCTCTGGGGCCACAGGTCGCCGTCTGGCGCCACCGCCGACCGCCATCTATCGCCGGCGAGAGAAAGGGACGCCTGGTCCCCTCAGCCCATAACAACCACCGTCGAACACCACCACCCGTCGCCCTCCACTTCTTACAGCCAAGACGACCCAAAACACGCGTCTTCCCGGCCTGAAACTGACCACCCATATGCCGGAATCCGGCAGCCCACACGCTAAACAATCTCCTCTATAAATTGGGGGCCGACTTCGAGTCTAAATCAACCAAAAATGCCGCCAAATCGAAAGCTAGGGTTCGGGATTCTCAAGCTCACAGGCTAGGTTTCGGGTTCAGTTGGTTAAGGCCTTCAATCACCGTTGTTTGAATTCGATATTAAGCAATTTCAAGTAAGTGTTTCTCCTCTCCTAAGCTATTATTATTTTCAAAAACGTTTTCAGCAGATTGACGTTGCATGCCAGATTAGGGTTAGCTAAAGTAGTTAGAAATGTCAAGAATGGAATGCAAATGTGTTGCCTGATGATGTCATACCCATTTATGCCAACCGGATTGTATACCTAGAGTGTTGCTTGCTGCCGTTAACTATGCATGCCTCGATTCAGTTTTCAATTTCAGCTTAGGAATGCACAGAATCTGCTTATAGGCTGTAGCTATGTTTTCAGTTGTGCCTGAGTTGGTTCGAATCGATTTATGTGCAAAATCGCTGCTTGAAAGTAACTAGAATCGTATTATGGTAAAATGACTTAAATAGGCTTAAAATGTAATTTTGAGACAACAAATGACGCTTCAAATCGATGCATATTACTTCAGTTAGTTCATGCTTGAAAAATAGCTTCGAAATAAATTATGCCTATTTATACTCGATTCAAGCATGTTTAGTTAGCTCATGCCTAATTAATAGTTTTGAAACGAAATATGAATCCTTAGAATCGATTTTAGTACATTCAGTTAATACGTGCCTGAAAGTTTGGTTCGAAGTAAGTTATGTATGTTTAGAATCAAGTTTAAGCATGCTTGAAAGGTCGACTCGAATAGTAACATCGACATGGTAAATGAATGCCTAAAAGCGTATTATGTCTAAATGACCTAAATAGGTTCGAATAGTAACATTAATATGATAAACGAAAGCTTAGAATCGTATTATGCCTAAATGACCAAATTAGCCTAAATAAGTGAATCGTTTTATGCTTAACTAGAGATTCGATTCATATTAAGCTTAAATGGTATAAATAAGCATGCTTAGTAAAACGCTTGAATCGTCTTATGCCTAAAATGACCAAATTAGCCTAAATAAGTGAATCGTTTTATGCTTAAATAGAGATTTGATTCATGTTAAGCTTAAATGGCATAAATAGGCATGCTTAGTAAAACGCTTGAATCATATTATGTCTAAATGGCCATATTAGCCTAAATAGTGAATCGTTTCATGCTTAAATAGAGACTAGACTCATGTTAAGCTTGAATGACATAATTAGGCCAGCTTAGTAACCATGGTGTGATAGACAAACGTTGTGAAACGTAATATGCTTAAATGACGTAATAGGCTAAATGTAACTTAAAGTCAATGAATGAATGCCCGAATCAACGCTTGTCTATTCAGTTGAATTATGCCTATACAATAGCTTTAGACATAGTATTTGGATGATGAATAGAACATGTTTGCGTCCCCTGACTGCCATACATGAATGCAATCATGTTTTATGCTTAGTTAGTTTAACCTAACATATTAGAAGTCCGTTTCAAGTTAAGTTCGTATGAATGCTTATATGTATATATATGTATGTGCATGGTTATAACCGTTGGTTACAGCGCTCTGCTAATTGTTAATTGTTTAATTGGTAAGTCCAACATTGGTAAGTTGTGTAAGTTTATGTATCGCTTTTCAGTATATCATAATGATTAGGATGTTAGATTATGAAATTGAAACCGAGATGGCAGTTGGATGGTTTGAGGAAGAACTATGAGTGCTTCGAGGTCCTTGTGGTACGGTGCTTGTGAGGAGCAAGTCTGGGTTATGAATTAACCGCAATCGTGTGGATTGCGAGGCCATGTGTGGCTCATTGTATTGTTGAAATGATTATGAAGTGTTTGAATGTGAGACGTGTAAACCCCTTCCCTTCATATGTCTAAGATGCATTATGCGTGAAAGTGTGGTGATTTGACAAAGAACGTTTCTTGTGTTTTCAAACTAGTAATAGCCATGACTAGTAGCAAGCAATGGCCTAATTCAGCTACACAACCATTATTTGGGAGTGAACCTGCTTGAACGGGGGAATCCCTAAATGTTTTACCAAAAGTGTGAGTTGTATGATAAGTGATTTTACCAGAAGAAATAACAAAGTTATTAGCCATTATGGCCCATATGCTTTAAATTGGCTAAGATAATGTGCTGCGGACAATATGATATGATATGAATGATCTTAGCCTAGTGGATAAGTCCTGGTACTAGGAGACCCTAGAAGACCCTGACGAGGGTAATGTAAAGGTCCGATATGTTATATGTAGCCATCCCGGGAGTAAGAGCTTAGTGTGAGCGTTAGGTCTCACTGTGGGGTTTGAGAATAGATCTCACCCAATCAGCACCCTGTAATGATCTTATACCAGATGTATTTTCCTAATAAGTAAAGAAAAGCAGTTGACATCTTGCCATTTCAAGTGTTTTGAAAGAAAAGAAAGTTTTTATGGGCCTTAAGAGGCCATATGGAATGAAGTATGAAAAGCTTATAAGGGTCATTGTACGACCAATACGAAATGAAATCTCTTTTAAAAGAACAAGAGCCTCAAGAGGTTAAGAAAATGCTTTCAATGAAAGAAAGAAAGTTTTCAATGAATGTTTAATGAAATGATTCTTAAGCATGTTTGAACGTGGATTTTAAAATCATGTGGCCTCATCCTTTTCTATGTCAAACCTGTCTGATTCAAAGTGCACGAATTAAGAAAGAAAGTTTATAGTATGTTAAAAGTTCCATGAATGGAGGCATATCTCCCAAATGATTGAATGTTTGACTTGTGAATAACCTACGAGGGTGTCATATAGCTTAATATGATGATTGATAAGACATAACTGCTGGATGCGTGGTCAGTATGAGTAGTATTGCTTGTAAATGTTTTGTTTTTTTTATAAAGTGGTTACCAAGAAGAAAAAGGAAGTTCCTATATGTGCCTAACGAAAAAGGAAGCATGGAAGGATGTGACTTCAAATAGAGTGTGTGACCATGTTTCCCATAGTACATCATGTAACGACGTTTAAAAGTGCATATTGAGTATATAAGTGATAGTGCATCCAACGTTTATGTTTTAGAATCACATGAAGTGTAAGCAAGTTCTTAACATGCCACCGTTAATCGAAACTAAGAAACTATCATGCTTGAATGTCTAGGCAAGAGTCCACGATCCGTGATATGTAGCTTAGTATAGCCATAGTATTACCTAACTGCTCGTTAAGTGAATATTATGAATAATATTGTTTGTAAAGTTTTGTTTTAAGGAGTGGAGGAACACTCACTGAGCATGTGGTGGCTCACTCCATTTCTTTTCCCCTTTCTCCCCCCTAGGTGATGAATAAATGGAAGAACCTGTCTACCTTCTAGGACTGCTAGTTGTTCCTTGCAGGTGTACCTGTGATGCAATGTGGTGAAGCTGCCTGGATTAATGTTTTGGTTAAAGAAGTGCATGAATCGAGCATGTAGTGGCTCTAGCGGTGTAAACTTATGTAAATTATTATAATAAGTATTTGTAAAGGCTTCAGCCTCAACCGCAAGTGTGTGACTCACTGGGAACTTCTAGCTTACTTTGAGTTTTGGTTAAAATGTCATAGGTACCCTAAAGTTCATAATGAAAACATTAGAAACTCCGCAAATATAGGCAGAACTCTTGCAGTTTTGTTCCAGAAATTCCCTAACTAAACTAGAGTAAGGTAGAATCTTAAAGAAAGTCAGTAGAGGAAGAGCCTTAGGGGTCTCCCATGGGAGATCTTGGTGGTGTGACATCCCTCGGGGTGTTACAATAACTGCCTGTTTATACACATGATCAGTAAAACATATTACATCTAACTGATTAGGCAAAGTCAATTTTAACTCTTACCTCAACCTCAAACACTAAATAGCCCTAAGATACTAGGTCTTCCACATTACCAAAAAGCGATACGGACCATATCATCACGGTCGGAGAGGATTGGACTAACTATATACCCGACCATACTATAGACAAACAGGGCTCAAAAGAAAACTACTAACACCAACCCCTAGAAACACCTAACGATCCCTAGATGTATCGTAATCTGGGTTGGACTCATCTTCAGGCTCTTCGCCAGAATCGAAGCTACTAGTCGATACCTCTGACTCAGCATCATCAACCTCCTGCTCAACCTATTGCTCCACTATCATCTCGTCGATCTCCCGATTCCACTGCTGCTCTACCCCTACCTCATCAATGTCCTGATCCTCCTCGGGATCATCTTCCTCCTCCTGATGTCCCTCGTTCTAAAAACTAACCACCACTATCTCTGGTGTATCAGGGAGGCCGATCACCACATGAGCCTCCCCTAGACTGTCAGACATCAATAACGTATCTGGTGCAGGGGGGGAGGTGGTCCTTGTGCCGGTGCTGGGGCTGCAGGTGGGGGATGTGTCTGATGTAACAGGAAGACATGCTGTAGAGTCTCCATAGTGATCCCCCTCTGCTCAAACTCTTCCCTTAATAACAACTCCGTAGCGATAGTAGTCCAAGCCCCCTAGGCCTGAAACCTAGGCCCGTCCTAACCTGGGTTCCCTGTTACCATATGATGATGATAACAGAGCCTAAACTCAATCCACACATGAACTGCGGGTAAGGACCAGAGCAGTCTATGCGCACAGACCGTAATACTGTGAAACTCAAAAAAAGGGTCATGTGCGTTAGCCTCTATACTAGCATGCAGTAATGTAATGTGAGCAGCCACAGATGTGCCCAGCTTCAAGTTAACAGCGTAAGGGTCCATCTAACAAAAAAAGACATATATGAGAGGCATACATAACCATAATTAAGGAACATGCAAATGTAAGCAACCTGCATTTCTAATATCATTACTACACTTCTAATGTCACTCTAGCAATATACAATGGCCCTCATTACCAAACATTCTCACCCTCTTATTTCTAAGAAAATCTCAACCTGGCTATGATACTAAATCAATAACTCCCCAAATGTACATAAATCACTGTTTGCATTTCTTTCATTAATTTTCCAAATTAGAAATGAAAACCCAAATGATTAGGCGTTATCACCTTCTAACAAGGACAAGACTTTACTTGTACATGATGAACTTATCCATAACAATCAATGTTACCAACAAAGGCATTCATACCATCACAACCTATCAGATCATTTAGATAAATATAGAAATTGTGCTAATATCAAAACCATTCAAATATCTCAAGTATTACACCAAAATATAGAATTCTAATAAAATATACAGTCTCAACCCCAAAATATATCACAATAAGGTGTTATAACATCGCAACAACAATACACCACTATTACATATAGACTTTCCGGCTCACTTATCATCTTTAGCCATCCTGCGCGCCTCAGGGTGATTCACTGAACACTTTCCTAAAACAAAACATGAAAATATTTCGAACTGTGAGCCGAAGCTCACATGCATTCCTGTATTGTTAAACGTTCATGGGAAAAAAAACTAGTTGGGCCCGAATTTCAATTCATTTTAGAATAAAAATAGGGAATGAGATATGTATGAAACTGCATTGTCGATTATTATCTGAGAGTGAACCCCTGGTAACTGTTACGATCTGAAGACATGTGTACACCTGCCAAGCCGATCGGGACCTAGCCTAAAGCCACGCGGATAATTGAAGGGCTATGCCCTATAACTGATAACTGATGGGATCACTAATTATGTGATAGGTCACTAATTAAACTGATTCATTGATGTACTTATCAAAACATTATAATTTTGATAAATATGTACTGATTTCTAAAGATACAGGCAATGAACGTACCTAGAATTTTTAAATGTAAGCTTACTGAATAATATTATGCACAAAAGTGGAAGGAATGATAAATTAGGCCCTAATTCTATACAAAATTATCGTTGTAGGAACATACGGTCAGCAAAAATATTTATTTCATAACTAATAATTTAGTCGAAGAAAAGTAAAAGCATAACAGAGGCTGAGAAAGAATGACTCATAACTTAATCATTTGACCTCTGTTTAAGACTAAAACCCCAATATAGAAATCTTAGGAAGTCTCAAAAATCTTTCATTTAGAACACTGAGCTTGATTCCCACAATAGGATTCCCAAAATGAGGCTAGAACTCAAGCATGTCACTTTTGGTCCATTCCGTGCAGCTTTGGTAAAACGACCATGACTTTTTCCAAAGATCTTAGATTAAGGTGATTCAAAAGGCATTTGAAAGAAAACATACTAAATTATGTACCCACCAAAAAACATAATTTTTCAACGGCCCAATCATTACCAATTTAATCATGAACTTTGCCCTATTTTCCTGAAATTTCCAGCCTCACTATTTTGACTTTTCCCTCTCTTTTTTACACTAATTCTCAACTTAAACCATCCCTTAAAAGCATGTAAACAAGCTTTGGTCCATTCAAACATCATACAAAATCACCACACTCAAATTCACTTTATAATCATATCCAATAAAGATCATTTTTTAATCTAATACACACATGAACCAAGCTTAAAGTTAGTTTAATCTGAACCTCACTTTACTTGCCAAAACCCTAGTTCATGGCCAACTTGGACTCACTCCAACTCATCTAAAATCACCAAAAATATCATCATATACACCAATAGATTAGAAGATGACCAATTTAAAGATAAAATAATCGAAATCCAACACTTTAACATCAAGCTTGCATAATTAACATCAACCCTAACCGTAGCATGATCCAACCTCAACTCCACCATGATCAACATCAAAATAACTCTTTTTTCTTGTCAAAACATCATGATCAAAGATCATAAACATCTAAATAAGAATCAAAACTAAAATAAAAAGCGAAATCAACAAAATCAAGTTTCAAGATTACTCACTTTGATTGCAAATAAGTAGAGATGGAGATGAGGTTTGGTGGTTTTGATGAAGAAGGATGGTATCTTGAGGTACTAGGATGTTGGGGGGTCAGAAATCACCAAAACTAGCCAGAAAAGTGGCCGAAAATCAGCCAGCACAGTGCTGCCTACTGCTGCCATGGGGAGGGGAGAGAAAGAGGAAAGAGAAGATGAAGTTTTGGATTGCTTTGAGCTTTATTGACTAATCTACTCTTTGGTTGAATTTTAACTAGTAAAGCCACCCTTTTAAGCTAACCATGGTTAAGTTTAACCATGGTAATTAGTTAGATTAATAAGCAACTTGTTGGGCTTCAAACCCGCTGAAATAAGTTGGGTTCGGGAATAAAACGCTTCGTAACGACAACGTTTTTACGAAACTCAAAATGAAAGTTTTATAATTTTACGGGAAGCAAAATAAATTACTTAGATCAAACTTGTTAAAGCCTGCTATCAATTTTTCCAAAGTTTTCATTAATCAATTAAATAAACAAATAAAACCCGAATTGTCAAGTGAGGGCCCAAATAAATTTTTCCTTGCCGGGGTGAATAATGCGATAAATAATTATGAGAAAAAAATATGAACATGAGGTAATTAAATAAATAAACATAATTAAATAATTTTAGGGTTGGGCTATTACACTTGGCTTGAGGTCGCACGGGTGAATTGAAGGGTGTAAGCCATTATGATTGTTAACTGTTGAGTCCACTTGATTATGTGGCAAAACAATAATTGAAAATGTTTCATTAAATAATTATATATTATGAAACTTCAGTATTTATGAAAAGTATATGAACTTTTGAAGGGTACAGACAGTAAACGTACCTGGAACCTCGAAGGCTCTCCCCTTTCCATAAAATACTGTTTGCGGCAATATTACTATCATTAACAATATTGATATTATTACGCTATAATAGGCCTTAATCTTGTTACCCTTATGGTTTGTTTAGTTCTATGTAATCAAAGTGGTAATGCAATCAAAATGGTAATGGGGATTCCATTACCATATTTGGTTACCATTAAGGAAAGTAATCAAGATTGCATTGTAATCACATTTACCTCAATCTATGCAACTATAATTACTTGACTTTTCCTAAATAATTGTGATTGCATACCTTTGAATCAAAGTCTACCCAACTATAAGTTATTATATTTGTAAACTCTCTCTCATCTCTCCATTGTCTCTCCTCTACTTCCCCCCTCTTATTACTTTGGCACCATTTTTTAAAGGTTTGAAGCCCCCTGACCCCTCTCTCTGCTCTCCATATTAGATAAAGTTTAACCCAAACCAGGATCATATGATTGTAACTGTATTTTTGTACGTTCTAGACATCATGTCTCTCTCTCTCACACACACACATCATCATCATCATCTCTCTACTTAGTAAACTTAAACAATATTACATTATTGTAATCTAGAAGAAACAGAATGAAGTAAGTCTCATGTGAAACATTGTAATCATAAGGATAAGATATTGGATGGTAATTATTAACAAAGCTACAAATAATTGAATTGCAAGTACTTCACGTCATGTGTAAAATTAAGTATTGTTTATAGATGAATTCATTCCATTGCACTTGTAAAAACTTTGTAACCAAACATTATAATGCAATTATTATCCCATTTCATTACACTAACAATTACATTACATGATTGATTTCATTGCATAGTGATTGCTTTACTTTCAACCAAACGCTACATTAGTATTATAAATATTTATGTTATTATCGATAAATTTATTATAATCATTGTCATTAATGGTGTTGGATGTCATGCTTGATATTATCATGAATTTCATTTCCATTATTATTACAATCATTACGGAAAGAGATTTTATGGTTAGTTCCAGTAATTTATTCATGAGGGATTGAGTTACTAACTCAACTTGTGGTTCTAACTCGATTTTCGACGTCACGTCACGATTCCATATATAGATTGAAAATATTTCTGCTCCTTTAAGCTCAAATGAACGCTGATTTTTATTTATTTGACTGGGTCACAAAAACATACATCATTCCCCAACATTCAAACAAGAATTAATCTTTATTCTTCTCTTTAAGTTACACAAGCACGTGATTAATTTTTAACACTGTAATAGTCCGACTCCAAAATATGTTTATTAATTTCATTTCATTAATCCATATGATTAATCTCATTTCATTTACATCATTGCTTTTTGTTATTCCAATTGGACATTTCTAAATGAGCCCTCACTTTGCAATTCGGGGTTTTGTTTTAGTCCAATTCTGGAGATCGATTTAGGCCTTGATATGTATGAATTTAGCGATTTAATTCTTTTTTCATAGCACCACAACCATTTAATCTCGAGTTTTGAAAAAAAAAAATATTTTTGCAAACGCACTCGGTTTCAGCTCTTTTCCAAATCCGTTTGAGGCCGATTTCGACTCAACTAGACATAACCCTCATTTGTTTAGCTAATCACCCTTAATTAGGCCTTAATTATGCTTAGCAAAAGTGGCTTTTGGGCTTTTAATTTCAGCCAAGTATATATTTAACAAAGCTTTTGTTTTACACCAAGAATTTGCTAGACATTTTCTCCCTCCTATTTCTCTCCTCCTTCTCTCTAGTCAGGGCAGCAGCATCAAGCAGCAACACCACCACCATTTTAACCACCAAACAACCACCACTCACCACCCCAACCATCCCTTTCACTCCTCCAAGCATCAAGAATCATTCATACCTCTTTCTAAGCACAAAGTGAGTAATTCTTTTCACCTCTTATGCTGATTTTATTGTTGATTCTTAATCTTGTTGGTTTTTGCTTCTTATTTTGGTTGTTTTAGTGATGGATTATGCTGTTTTCATGGAATTAAGAATCATCTTGCTGATGGATCATGGTGGAGTTGAAGTTGGATGATGCTAGGGTTAGGGTTTCATCTTAGTCATGCAAGCTTCATGTTCAAGTGTTGGATATTGATTGTTTTATCCTTGATTTTGCTTATCTTTTAATCTATTGAAGTTTCTTATGGTGTTTATGGTTTTTTGAAAAGATGGGAGTGAGTTCAAGTTGACCCAAAGTTAGGGTTTTATCCAAAATGCATGGTTTGGACCAAACTAGTATCAAACCTGAGGTGTGTGTATATGTAACTGGAAAAGGAGCTTTATTGGATATGAATATGAAGTGGAATTGTGTGTGGTGTTTTTGTATGATGTTGGTTACCAAAGTGTGTTTACATACTCTTAAGAAAGAATTTAAGTTGAGGATTGGTGTGAAACGTGAGGAAACAAGTCCAAGCAGTGAGGCTGGAATTTCCAGAAAAATAGGACAAACTTTAAGATGAAATTGGTAATGAACGGCCCAGCTAAAAATTATATTTTTGGTGGGTAGATAGGTCGGTGTGTTAGCTTTAAAATGGCTCTTGAATCGCATTAATCCGAGGTATGTGGAGAAAGTTATGGTCATTTTACTGAACCTGTGCAGGATGGACTCAAAACTGACATGTTGGTGTTCTAGCGCCACTTTAAAAACCCTATGTGGGAATCATATGATGTGTCCTCAATCAAAGTTTTAGAGAACTTATTTTCATATTGGGGTCTTAGGTCTCGTTTTGAGATTGGGATTATAAGTTGTGAATTATTCTTTCTGTACCCTCTTTATAAGCCCTTATTCTCTAAACTTGCTACCATGCTTTAAATCACATTTTTATAGTTATTTAGTGTCAGCATTTTAGATTAATCTTTGAACTAGTTTGTAAAATGTAAAGGTATCAATTATAAGAACAAGTTCGTTCTGACCTCATGTTCTTATAATGATCTTTTGAACAGAATCAAGGCCTTAGCTTTCATTCTCTACATTTTAGTGCATCTTATTACACCAAGAACTAGCATTTAAAACTTTCAGGTACGTTCGTTGCCTGTATCTTTAGAAATCAGCACGTATTTATCGAAATCATACTGTTTTGGTAAGTATATTAATGAATCAATTGAATCAGTACTTTATCACATAATTAGTGACCCCATCAATTATTAGTTACAAGGCTTTGCCCTCCAGTTACCCGCGCGGCTTCAGGCTAAGTCCTCCGGTCGGCTTAGCAGGTGTACACCTATTCACATGTCGTAATAGTTACTAAGGGGTGCACTAACAGATAATAAATGGCGATTTAGTTTTATATGTGTCTCATTCCCTATTTTAAAATCAAAATGAATTGCAAGCGGGCCCAAATAAATTTTCAGTGAATCTTTATCAGTACAGGGATGCTTGTACTGAGCTTTGGTTCACAATTCGAAATGTTTTTATATTTTGTTTTAGGAAAGTGCTCAGTGAACCATCGTCAAGTGGGCAGGGAGGCGGATGGTGATAAATGAGACAGGACCGTCCATGTGATTGGCGGTGTAGAAGTACTAAATGCTATCCTATCCTATTGTTATGTATTTTGGTGTTACAACTGTGTATGTTTGAACTGAAGTATGTATTTCGGTGTTACCATTGTATATTTGAACCGAATTATGTATGTTGGTGTAACCCTTGGGATGTTAGAACCATTTATGTATATAACTAAATGGTTTGAGTGATTATGATGGTGAATGCCCCTTTATAGGGTAAACTTTAGTTTATGGCAGGTTTTCATGTATAAGGGAAGCCTTGTCCTTTGTAGACGGTGGTAACGTCCCGTTTATTGGGTTATTATTTCTCATTAGTGAACTTAAGCAGGTAAATGAAAGTAGTGAATCATGTATTATTAGGGTGTTACAGATTTGGTATCAGAGCTAGGTTGAGATTTTCTGGAGGAAAGTAGAGTTAGAAATTATAGGGTGAGAATGGTTGTCGTGAGGGGGCTATTTATATTGCTAAAGTGATATTCGGAGTGTAGTAACGATATTCGAATGCAAGTTGCTTCCATTTGCATGTCCCTAATGCAAGTTGCTTCTATTTGCATGTCCCTTATTTATGGATATGTTATGGATATGTATGCCTCTCATATATGTGTTTCCTTTGCTAGATGGATCCTTATGGCGTTAATATGTTACCGGGTGGATCTATGACTGCCCACATTGCGTCGCTACATGCTAGTATAGAGGCACATGCACAGGACCCTTACTTTGAATTCCGCAGTATTACGGTCCGTGCACAGAGATTGCTTGGGTCCTTACCCCCGGTTGATCTGTGGGTGGCGTTTAGGCATCATTATCACGACTTTATGATAACAGGGAACCCAGGCTTGGATGGGCCTAGGTTTCAGACCCAGGGGGCATGGACTACTCTTGTTATAGAGTTATTATTAAGGGAAGAGTTTGACTGGAGAGGAATCACCATGGAAATGTTATAACATATTTTTCCACTACATCAGGTGCCTCACCCACCTGCACCCCTAGCACCAGCACAAGGGCCACCCTTCCCACCAGCACTAGCAAAGTGGCCACCCTCCCCGCTCGTACCAGGAACCCCACTGATACCTGATAGCTCTGGGGAAGCTCACAAGGTGATAGACCTCCCCGACACCCCAGATTTGGTGGTGATTAGTTCTGGGGATGAGGGCCACCAGGGAGAGGAGGATGATCCCGAAGAGGATCAAGACATCGACGATGTAGGGGTGGAATAGCAATGGGAACAAGAGGCAGATGAGTTGATGGTGGAGTTACAACATGAGCAGGAACAACAGGTTCAGCAGGAGATCAGTGATGCCGAGTCAGAGGCATCGACTAGTAGCTTCGATTCAGGCGAAGAACCTGATGATGAGTCCGACCCGGATTACGATCCATTTAGGGATCGTTAGGTGGTTCTAGGGGTTGGTGTAGTGGTTTTCATTTTGAGCCTGTATGTATATATGGTACGGTTGGATAGGATAGTTGTGTTTTGTGTGGCATTTAACATTGTATATAGCTAGGCCAATCCTCTCCGACCGTGATGACATGGTCCATACCTATTTTTAGTCATGTGACAGATCTAGTGTTTAGGGGCTATGTAGTGTTTAGTGTTAGAGTAGGAGTCAGAATTAGGCTTGCTTACTCAGCTAGGTGTAATATGCTTTTGTTGCTCATATATATAGATCAGCAGCTATGTATGTAAGTAAGCCGTTATGAAATGAAATGATGACGCTTTGAGTTAGGAAATAATCTTTGAGCCATCTTCTATGTATTTATTGGGCATGTTTATTTTATATGTCTGGAGGTTCCAGTGTTTAAATTGTTTCATTTAATGTATGATCAGAATGTCTGAGTCAGCACAAAATAACATGGAGGTTCATGTAGAGGACAATTTGGAGCAAGAACAGAATGTCTTTATAGTGGTAGAGGTGCCGGAAGGAAAAAGGGTAAACATTGGCATATATTATTTGACCGGTAAAGCTGACATTTGGTGAAATACCGTGAAGGACAAACTCGTAAGGCCTAAATTTGCCTGGAATAAGTTCCTAAGTGAGTTAAGGGAAAAATTTTACCCAGTTGTGGTCCAAAGGCAAAAGGAGAAAGAGTTTATGGAGCTGAAGATGAGTGGCACTATGACTGTGATGCAATACGCCAGTAAGTTCACCGAATTATCTAGGTTTGTTCCTGAGTTTGTGTCATCCGAAAGGTTGAAAATGAGGAGGTTTGAGGAGGGCCTGGCCTTCTATGTTCGAAATTAATTAGCTGGACAACCAATTCTGACTTACCAAGAACTATAGGAGCGAGCAGTTGAAGTGGAACGAGTGAAAACGGAGTTAAGAGCACTAAATCCAATCAACCACAAGAGAAAGGGGTTTGAGCGGGGGACTCCAAGTGAGAGTGTGAATCAGAACCAGAAGAAACCTACTCCTGTTTCCTCCAAGAGCCATCCTGTAGGCTCGACAGCACCCTGTGCGAAGTGTGGAAGAACAAATTACACCACTCCTGAATGCCGCGTTGGCACCAACAAATGCATGTGGTGTGGAAGTCCTGAACACCGCATCGCTGCATGCCCCCGATGACTAAAAGTTGTAGACAAGGGCGCAGCAAAACCCTTGGCTCCGCTTTGCCAGGGACCCCCACCTTCAAGGCCTGCAATTGCAGGAAGGGCATTTGTGATGAACAAGAAGGAAGCTACTACCTCTGGTCCGGTAGTCACTGTAACTCTCTTTTTAAATTCAAAGCTATTTTCTGTATTATTTGATTCAGACGCCACTCATTCATTTATATCTACCCGATCTTCTATACAATTGAGCCTTGAGAATAGGAGGATGGAAATCAATTATAGAATTAAACTACCCAACAATTCTATGATTCAGTGCCCTCTCTCTTTTAAACTTGTCCTTATCACCATTGGTGAAACCACCTTCCCTGTGGATTTGATTCAATTTGATTTGTCTGATTTTGACATCATTTTAGGGATGAATTGGTTGCACACTTATGGAGCCCAAATCGACTGTGAAGATGTTAAGGTTATCTTGAAAGACGAACAAGGCAGAAAGGTGTGTTTTTATGGGCAGAGAGAGGCAAAATTGTGTTCTTTGATTTCCGCTATGAAAGCAAGTAAGCTGTTATGTCAGGGAAATATTGGATATTGGTGTTATGCTATTGACACCCAAACAAAAGAAGAGGAAGCGGAGAATATACCTGTAGTTTGTGAATTTGAAGATCTTTTTCCTGAGGAGTTACCAAGACTATCCCCGCAGAGGGAAATTGATTTTGGAATCGAATTAATTCCTGGAGCCCAACCTATTTCTAAAGCCCCATATCGTATGGCCCCAACTGAGCTTAAGGAACTGAAGATTCAGCTAGATAAGCTGTTACAGAAGTGCTTTATTAGGCCAAGTGTGTCACCATGGAGTGCCCCAGTGCTGTTTGTCAAGAAGAAGGGTGGAACCTTAAGGCTATGTATTGATTACAGGGAGTTGAACAAGATTACCATCAAAAACAAATATCCTCTACCACGAGTAGATGATTTGTTTGATCAACTACAAGGAGCAAGAGTATTCTCTAAGATTGATTTGAGGTCAGGGTACCATCAACTTAGGATTAAACCTGACGACATTCCTAAGATAGCGTTTAGGACTAGGTATGGTCACTATGAGTTTACAGTGATGCCTTTTGGTCTCATTAATGCTCCTGTAGCCTTCATAGACCTTATGAACAGGGTTTTCAGACCCTATTTAGACAAGTTTGTAGTGGTGTTCATAGATGACATTCTTATCTATCCTAAGGACAAGGAAGAACATGCTGATCAATTGCGGACAGTATTGCAAACTTTGAGGAAGCATCAACTCTATGGAAAATTAAAGAAATCTAAATTTTGGTTGAACGAAGTGGTATTTTTGGGGCATGTGGTTACAAAAGAAGGAATTAAAGTTGACCCCCAGAAGGTAAAAGCATTGACAGAATGGCCAAGGCCCACCAATGTCACTGAGATTAGAAGCTTTCTGGGTTTAGCAGGTTACTACAGAAGGTTCGTAAAGGACTTTTCGAAAATAGCTTTACCACTGACTAATCTACTGAAGAAAGTGAACAAATTTGAGTGGACTGAAAGACATGAGAAAGCTTTCCAAGAGCTAAGGCAGCGATTGAGCACTGCCCCAATCCTAATGTTACCAATGGAAGGAAAGGAGTATACTGTTTATAGTGATGCTTCAAAGAACGGTCTAGGGTGCATGCTAATGCAGGAGGACAAAGTAGTAGCTTATGCCTCTCGATAACTCAAGCCATATGAGAAGAACTACCCTACCCATGACCTGGAGTTAACAGCCGTGGTCTTTGCTTTGAAAATTTGGAGGCATTATTTATATGGCATACTATGCAGGGTTTATACTGATATCAAAGTTTAAAGTATATCTTCACCTAGAAGGAGCTCAATTTGAGGCAACGGCATTGGCTTGAGTTGCTTAAAGACTATGATTTGCAGATCCAATATCATCCTGGTAAAGCAAATGTGGCGGCAGATGGTCTGAGTAGGAAGGCGCAACATAGCTCAAACACTGTGGTGATTACCCAATTGAACCTCTTGAGAGAACTTGAGGACCTCGGGATTCAATTAGTGTCCCACGGGCAAACAAATGCACAATTATCAGCACTTACCGTGCAGTCCTCCCTAGTGGAAGAAATTCGACTGAACCAGAAAAGTGATCCTGAACTCCAACCAATAAAGCAAAATTTAGAAAAAGGAAAGTCTCCGGGATTTGTAATACACGAGGATGGGACCCTGCGGTTCCAGAATCGCCTGTATGTGCCTAAAAAGGAAGGATTGAGGAAGCAGATCCTGGAAGAAGCTCACAATACTCATTATTCGGTGCATCCAGGAGGCACCAAGATGTACAGAGATCTGAGACAATACTTTTGGTAAAATAATATGAAGAAATACGTTGCAGGATATGTGAACAAGTGTCTAACCTGCTAGAAAGTTAAAGCATAGCATCAGCGTCCTGTGGGTGAACTACGAACCCTAGAAATTCCCACTTGGAAGTGGGATTCGATCTCAATGAACTTTGTTATGGGTTTACCCCTTTCTGCCTTGAAAAAGAATGCTATTTGGGTCATAGTTGATCGACTCACGAAGTCGGCTCATTTCCTGCCAATTAAGGATACTTAGGGAGTTGAAAGACTAGCCCAACTGTATATTAAGGAGATAGTCCATCTGCACGGGATCCCTTTAGACATAGTCTCAGATAGGGATCAAAGATTCCAAGCACGTTTCTGGCAAGCGCTTCAAAAGGCCTTTGGGACCAAACTAAACTTCAATAGCTCCTATCATCTAGAAACAGATGGACAAACTGAAAGAGTGAATCAAATTGCGGAGGACATGCTGAGGGCTTGTGTATTGGAGTTCCAAGGGAAATGGGAAGATGATTTACCTTTGGTGGAATTCTCTTATAACAACAGCCATCAGTCCACCATCAAAATCATTTGAGGCCTTATACCGGAGAAAATGTAGAACCCCATTGTGCTGGAGTGATTTGGACGAGGCACTGATTATAGGTCCTGAAATGATTCAAGAGACCACTGAGACAATAAGAAAGATTCAGGAGCATATCAGGGTTGCCCAAAGTCGACAGAAAAGTTATGCAGATAAAAGAAGAAGGCCTCTAGAGTTTCAAGTAGGTGATAAAGTTTTTCTGAAAGTTTCACCAACTAGAGGTGTCAAGAGGTTCGAAGTGTGGGGTAAATTGAGTCCAAGATATATTGGACCTTATGAAATCATTAAAAGGTTGAATCCCGTCGCTTATCGTCTGGAGTTACCTGTAGAACTTGAGCACGTGCATAACGTGTTTCATATCTCTCAGCCTAGGAAATACATTCCAGATCCAGACCATACCATTGTATCTGAACCTATTGAAATAGCTGAAGATCTAGTATATGAGGAGCGTTCTGTTCAAATACTAGATCGCAGGATCAAGTAGCTGCGCAACAAGTAGATACCATTGGTCAAAGTACTCTAGACAAACCACACCTCCCAAGAAGCCACCTAGGAACCGAAGCGGCAATGAAAACCGCATATCCACATTTATTCGCCGTAATCCTGCATGATTTGGTGAAGTTCATCAGTTTCGAGGACGAAACTTTTTAAGGGGGGAAGACTGTAATAGTCTGACCCTAAAATATGTTTATTAATTTCATTTACTTAATCCATGTGATTAATCTCATTTCATTTACATCATTGCTTTTTGTTATTCTAATTGGACATTTCTAAATGGGCCCTCACTTTGCAATTCGGGGTTTTATTCTAGTCCAATTCTGGAGATCGATTTAGGCCTTGATATGTATGAATTTAGCAATTTAATTCTTTTTTCATGGCACCACAACCATTTAATCTCGAGTTTTGAAAAAAAAAATATTTTTGCAAACGCACTCGGTTTCAGCTCTTTTCCAAACCCGAGCCCGTTTAAGGCCGATTTCGACTCAATGAGACTTGACCCTCATTTGTTTAGCTAATCACCCTTAATTAGGCCTTAATTATGCTTAACAAAAGTGGCTTTTGGGCTTTTAATTTCAGCCAAGTATATATTTAGCAAAGCTTTTGTTTTACACCAAGCATTTGCTAGACATTTTCTCTCTCCTATTTCTCTTCTCCTTCTCTCTAGTCACGGCAACAGCATCAAGCAGCAACACCACCACCATTTTAGCCACCAAACAACCACCACTCACCACACCAACCATCCCTCTCACTCCTCCAAGCACTAAGAATCATTCATTCCTCTTTCTAAGCACAAAGTGAGTAATTCTTTTCACATCTTATGCTGATTTTATTGTTGATTCTTGATCTTGTTGGTTTTTGCTTCTTATTTTGGTTGTTTTAGTGATGGATTATACTATTTTCATGGAATTAAGAATCATCTTGGTGATGGATCATGGTGGAGTTGAAGTTGGATGATGCTAGGGTTAGGGTTTCATCTTAGTCATGCAAGCTTTATGTTCAAGTGTTGGATATTGATTGTTTTATCCTTGATTTTGCTTATCTTTAATCTATTAAAGTTTCTTATGGTGTTTATGGTGTTTTGAAAAGGTGGGAGTAAGTTTAAGTTGACCTAAAGTTAGGGTTTTATCCAAAATGCATGGTTTGGACCAAACTAGTATCAAACTTGAGGTGTGTGTATATGTAACTAGAAAAGGAGCTTTATTGGATATGAATATGAAGTGGAATTGTGTGTTATGTTTTTGTATGATGTTGGTTACCAAAGTGTGTTTACATGCTCTTAAGAAAGAATTTAAGTTGAGGATTGGTGTGAAAAGTGAGGAAACAAATCCAAGCAGTGAGGCTGGAATTTTCAGAAAAACAGGACCAACTTTGAGATGAAACTGGTAATGAATAGCCCAGCCAAAAATTATATTTTTTATGGGTAGATAGGTCAGTGTGTTAGCTTTAAAATGGCTCTTGAATCGCATTAATTCGAGGTCTGTGGAGAAAGTTATGGTCATTTTACTAAGGGACTCAAAACTGACATGGTGGTGTTCTAGCCCCATTTTAAAAACCCTGTGTGGGAATCGTGTCATGTGTCCTTAATTAAAGTTTTAGAGGACTTCCTAAGCTTTTCATATTGGGGTCTTAGGTCTCGTTTCGAGGTTGGGAGCATAAGTTGTGAATTATTCTTTCCGTACCCTCTTTATAAGCCCTTATTCTCTAAACTTGCTACCATGCTTTAAATCACATTTCTATAGTTATTTAGCGTCAGCATTTTAGATTAATCTTTGAACTAGTTTGTAAAATGTAAAGCTATCAATTATAAGAACACGTTCATTCTGACCTCATGTTCTTATAATGATCTTTTGAACAGAATCAAGGCCTAAGCTTTCATTCTCTACATTTTAGTGCATCTTATTACACCAAGAACTAGCATTAAAAACTTCCAGATACGTTTATTGCCTGTATCTTTAGAAATCAGCACGTATTTATCAAAATCGTACTATTTTGGTAAGTACATCAATGAATCAATTGAATCAGTGCTTTATTATATAATTAGTGACCCCATCAGTTATCAGTTACAGGGCTTTGCCCTCCAGTTACCCGCGCGACTTCAGGCCAGGCCCTCCGATCGGCTTGGCAGGTGTACACTTATTCAAAGATCGTAACAGTTACTAAGGGGTGCGCTAACAGATAATAATTGGCTATTCAGTTTTATATGTGTCTCATTCCCTGTTTCAAAATCAAAATGAATTGCAAGCGGGCCCAAATAACTTTTCAGTGAATTTTTATCAGTGCAGGGATGCTTGTACTGAGCTTTGGCCCACAGTTTGAAATGTTTTTATGTTTTGTTTTAGGAAAGTGCTCAGTGAACCGGCCTCAGGCGGGCAGGGTGGCGGATGGTGATATATGAGACAGGACCGTCCATGTGATTGGCAGTGTAGAAGTACTAAGATGCTATCCTATCCTATTGTGAGGTATTTTGGTGTTACAACTGTGTGTGTTTGAACTGAAGTATGTATTTTGGTGTTACCATTGTATATTTGAACCGAATTATGTATGTTGGTATAACCCTTGGGATGTTAGAACCATTTCTGTATATAACTAAATAGTTTGAGTGATTATGATGGTGAATGCCCCTTCATAGGGTAAACTTTTATTTATGGCAGGTTTTCATGTATAAGGGAAGCCTTGTCCTTTGTGGACGGCGGTAACGGCTCGTTCATTGGGTTATTATTTCTCATTGGTGAACTTAAGCAGGTAAATGCAAGTAGTGAATCATATATAATTGGGGTGTTACAAACACCAATTCAAACCCAATGATCTTACCATTTTAACTGATTCACAAAAGTTCAGCCCTACAATTATTCTTAATTGATAATATCACCCCAAATTCACACACTAAAATTCGTCCAATAATTCCTAAATTAGTCTCCAATGTTCATCTCATACTTGTTTTCAAAATCCCAAAATAATATTTTCACTTACTTCTTACATTAAAAAAACACATTTTAATTCCTCAAGTTAATCTAAAGAGCTTAATTAAGCTACTCATTTTAAAGCCCAATTACCAATTCGCTCCTTTAATCCCATCTTCAACCTCAAGCTCAAGAAACCCTCTTCTATGACAACCTCCACACAACACACACATATCTTCAAGTTTTATTTAAATACACACTACCCCTTATTTCCTTACCTTAAACTAGTTCATAAATTCATATTTATGCAAATTTCAAATTCCCAAAGTTAGTCAATTCCCTATCTTTACACCATATATATCCACCTCAAGTTTACATTCATGTTCATGGCTACCCAAACAACATCATACACCCATGAATGTCTATCATATTAATTCCATTCAATATTCTCCGAAATTTGAGTACAAATCATTAAACCAACACAAATGAATTTGAATTTTATCCAAGCATCTACCCCTAAATCCTCATGGCCATGACAACAACACATCTCTAACTCATTAATTTCATTCTCATATTCATTAAAATCTATTTAAACACCATTAAATAAATATAAACAAATTAAAATCCACACTATAAACTCCAACTCTCACTCACCATACTCCCTTTCAGCCTTCAAATATTTCAGTTCAATCAAAGCATCCCAAAATTCCAAAGAAATTAGAAATTAATACTCTCCAAAGCTAAATACATCATTAACTGCAAATATTTTAGCCATAAAACAATCAAAAATCCAAATTCAAGGAGGTTAGGGCTTTACCTTTCGAACCCACTTAAGCACCACAAGAGGTGAAGAGGAAAACGGGAGACAAGGCGGCGAGCTGGCAGCGCTCGGCCAGTAGACTGGCAGTAGAACACCGGCTGGGCAGCAGAAAGCTGTCCTGGATAGAGCCACGACATGGTTTGGGCGAACAAGGGGCTCGTGAGATGAAGGGGATGGGGAAGGGTTTAGGGCTTCTGGGTTTTGATTTAATTTTATTCTTCCTTTTTTTTGGTTTCTAGATTTTGCTAGTATATTCTTTTAGTTTTACTTATTTGTTTTTTTTACCTTTGAAATTTTCTTTTCTCTTATATTTTTTGTTCTTTTCACCTAATACAAATACATATATGTACGTTTTGAGTAAATTTTCTTTGGCTAAAATTAATGCATTAAGGAATTTTCATTTTTAACTATTACTCGCAATCATTTATATGCATATTACTTACCTTATTATTATCATTATTATTATTATTATTATTATTATTATTATTATTATTATTATTATTATTATTATTTAACCATTTCATAATTAGAATAATTTTTGTTTAGCTATCATTCGGGAATTTATCAAGTTTCGAACAAGTTATTCGGGAATGTTACAAAATTTTATTTTGAGGTCACCCTACCAATTCAACCTGCTATCGCATAAATGTATAAAATGCTAAATTGAGATACAGTGCCCAACTTAGTTAATTTTAAATTAAGATAATTTATGGTGATTAACGCGAATTGAGTTCAGGACATTACAAAGTGAGTCCAAAAGGATGAGTTTCAAAGAGTGCAAAGTCTTATCTTACCCTTGTTAAGTAAGCTTAATTGTTTGTGTGGTGTTTAAGGGATAAAATTTCTAGTACCACAAGACCTCTAGTGTTCCCAGCAGCTCTTAATTTCCCTATGGAGTCAAGGTTAATGGTGTAGTGCGAATAAGGGAGCTTGGTCTTGCAGCTAGACCATAGGATACCGTGCGGACTAGGATTCCTAATTAACCTGTGCAGTCCAAATTAATTGGGGCTTATCCTTGACTTTAGTTCCTTAGAATTTAGCTGTCGATTGGTTGCGATTGCCTGAATGTAGAGGACACCAGTATCTAGCTATAGTCTGATACCCTAAATGATGTATCTAGCTTAGATTATACGAAGCAAGATGAGAGAGTGGAGAAGAAACCAAGATAACAACTACAATGCAAGTGTAAAGAAAGCAAGTGTAAAACCAAGTAAAACAACACCTTCCCTTTAAGATAAGGCAAAGTTGCCATTTAAAGGAGAAGTTGAACTATTTCTATCTTACTCTTTGGATACAGAATGGTCATCATCAAAAAGTAAGACAAGAAACCTGGAAGAACATCACTTGAGCTGGCCAACTCAAGCTAAAGCATCTAGGGTTTGTCTGAGAGAGAATGCACTCACTCGATTTTTCATATATCTCATGTCATTACATTCCTGAAGATCTTTCTTATACAGGAACGCCTCAAAATTTGATTGTAAAAGGGAAAAAGGCCAAGCAAATGGCCATAAAGAAAAAGGGGGAACAAAAAAGTAGTGAAAATACAAAGGGTGATCACTTTTAGATTGCTACTCCCATCTTTGAACAATCATATCTCCCAATCTACTGTAACTAGGTTCATGGGAAAGCTTAGAAAGTTCTCTTTATAGTGACTACTTTTGGGCTGATGTAAGCTTAGCTTTTTGGAAGATATACATAGATAAAGTTGGAAGGTCCAGACTATTATGGGAAAGCACCTTCTGAAAGTTCACTCCCATGTAGCACCTTCTCCTATATTTGGCCTTGATTTGTTTTCCAGCCCTCAAATTAAACTTAAGAAGAAGACCAAAATTTAAAATTGCAAGTGCTTAAATGGGACTTTGGTTGGCCAAAACAGATCCACCAAACTGGGTTGAAACTACCCAAATCGGCAGCCTTGACTATTTAACTTTGAGATATGATTTGAATGGGCAAATGAAGCCCAATTAGCTTGAAACATGGTTTATTGAAAGATAACATCCCAAATTACAAAGGAAACACCTTAAGTGGAGCATAAGTCATCTGATGATTGGGGAATCGGGGTCAGAAATACTGGCCAATTGTAGGGTGAACATGGGGTGCAAACTATTTAGGATTTCTTGGCTTGTTTCTAACTCTTGGCACACTTTCTAAACTTTGTTAGCCATGAGAAAAACTGAGCTTGATCCCCATCATTTGCTTTAGCTTGGAAAGATTTTTCCCTCAACCTTGGTAGTTCATCTTTCTCGCCAAAGTAAGGCCTCAAATCGGCTAATAATGAAGTAGCAGATACGCCATATTCTCAGGTAAGTCAACTTTGTAGGCATTAGGATTCACATCTTCAAGGATCGGAAAAGGACCATTTGATTATATGAGCAACTTGAACCTCTCTTGCTCGGAAATTTTTCCTTCCTTAGTTGAATCTACACAAGATTCGTAGGCTTGAATTGGACCTTCATGCAATGCTTGTTGACTAGATTCTTGTTTTGCTCTTTGAACTTCTCAGTCTTAGCCCTCACATGAGCATAGAGATCTTGTATCTCTTTTACTCTCTTGCCGACCTCCTACCTAAACTTGGCTAGGGGTAGGGAGAGCTGCAACATCAAGGGGGTACATAGATTGTAACCATGGACTACTTGAATAGGGATAAACCTGTGGCCTTGCTTGGTGATCTATTTTATGTAAAATCAACATGACTAAGCAAGTCATCCCATCCTCTTATGTTTTTCTTTAGAAGCACCCTTAGCAAAGTCCCAAAAGTCCTATTGGTTACCTTTGTTTAGCCATCCATTTAGGGCTGATAAGTGCTAAACTTGAGGAGAGTACCCATCTTGTTCCACAATGTGGGAGAAAAATGGCTCATGAACTTCCTATTTCTATCTAAAACCATGCTCCTAAGGATGCCATGGAGTCTTACAACTTCCCTGAAGTGGAGGTTAACCACTTAGATAGCATCATAGGTGGTGTGGTAAGAAATAAAGTGTGCTATCTTTAAGGAATGATCTACAATCATTATGAGTGAATCCTTGATTCTTTGTGTCCTAGAAAGGATAGTGATGAAGTCTAAACTCGCATCCTCTTAAGGGGCATGAGGGATTGAGAGGGGTGAGTAGAGACCTTGAGGTGAGACTTGGCTCTTGGCTAGTTGGTAAGTAGCACATGTCTTCATAAAGTGCTTGAAATCATTGGCCATCTTAGGCCAATAATAGTGCTCTTTCAACATAATGTAAGTATACTCAATTCCAAAATGCCTGGCTGAAGCCCATCCATGCACTTCCATAATCAAGAGTTTTCTAAGACTACCACTTATGATGATCAATCTAGCTCCTCTAAACAAGAAGCCATTCTCAATGTGGCCATGAGGGTGCCCGAAGGAAGTCTTAAAATTTTCCTTGAAGTCTTCATCATTTGGGTATAATCCTTCGATCAAATTAAATCCAAGGACCCTTGAATCAAGAAAGGAAGTAGGAGATACCTCCTTGATAAGGCATCCACCCTTTGTTTAGAAGACTAAACTTGTGGTGGATCATAAAGTGGAAAGCTTGTAGGTATTCCACCCACTTACCATGCCTTAGATTGGGCTTGTGTTGCCCTCGATTAAACTTGTGGCCTTCATAAGTCAAATGTAGAATGAATTCTCCTTGCACCAGGTAGTGCCTCAAATGCTCTAAGGCCCTCATAAGGGCATAAGACTCTGTATCATAAGTTGAGCACTTCCGTTTAGCATCATTAAGCTTCTCACTAAAGAAGGCTAAAGGCCAGCCTTCTTGAGATAAGCATGCCCCTATGCCCACTCCCGATGCATCACACTACACCTCAAACACCTTGGAAAAGCTTAGACTGATAAGGGTAGGGGCACTTGTAAACTTATTCTTAATTTCCTCAAAGGCAACTAGAGCTCTTTTATTCCACTCAAACTTCTTGGCTTTAAATACTTCAATCATGGGAGCCATAATTCTTTACGAAACTCTTATAGAAAAAGGCCAAACCATGAAAGCTCGGTACTTGATAGATTGGGGATGGAACCAGCCACTTCCTGATTGCTTGAATCTTGCTCTCATTGACTTGTATTCCTTAGGCCGAAACCACATTGACAAAGAAGGCAACTTTAGAAGTCAAGAAGTGGCACTTCTTTAAGCTGTCATGAATCTTCTCTTAAGGGAGAACTTCTTGAACGTGTAAGAGGTGGTCTCCACGCTCAACTTCATCCTTGCTATAGACCAAAATATCATCAAAGTAGACAGCCACAAACTTGCCAACATAAGACTTAAGGACTTGATTCATCAAACATATGAAGGTGCTAGAGGCATTGGTAAGGCTAAATGGTATCACTAACCACTCATATAGGCCCCCCTTGGCCCTGAAAGCCATTTTCCACTCATCCCTTCATGGATTCAAATTTGATAGCAGCCACTTCTAAGGTCAATATTAGAAAAGATGGTGGCACCATATAGTTCATCAAGAAGGTCTTCCAATCTTAGAATGGGGTAACTATATTTGATCGTGAGCTTGTTTATAGGTCTACCATCCACACACATCCTCATACTCCCATCCTTGTTTGGCGCCAATTAGGTTGGAACAGCACTAGGGCTTAAGCTTTCTCTAATCATTCACTTGGCCAAAGCTCATCAACTTGTACTTAGATCTCTTAGGTTTCTTGGAGGATCATTTGGTATGCCTATTTGTTAGGGAGGGTAGAACCAGGTACGAGATCAATTTTATGATGGATGGTTCTTTGTGGGGGGAGGTCGTGGGGTATTTCTTGAGGAAATACATGCGTAAAGGCTTAGAGAAGGCGAATATGAGGGGCTAAGAATGGGAGTTGGCTTCAGCTTCCTCTAGGCCAAGTAAAAGCCATTCCTTGAAGGACTCAAACTCATGGCATTTGGCCTTAGGAAGGAAAGTAAGTAGGACATCCTTCTGTTGGATTTCTTTTGGCTTGAGGAGTTGGGATGGTCCAATTGGGGCGAGGGTGATTTTATTATGATCCATGACAAAAGAATAAGTTTTCACTCGACCATCATGCATAACGCTTCTATTAAAGAGCCCAAAAAGGATACAATAAGCATCCATAGGAATCACATCACACCAAATCTCTTCCCTATAACTTATCCCACTGCTTAAAGAGACTAAACAATGAGAGAAGATATGTTTACATTTTCCTCGATTGAGCCATTGGACGTTGTAGGCATGAGGATGATGGGAAACTAAAAGCTTAAGCTTCTTCACCAAAGTCTTAGAGCCTACATTGGTATAACTCCCTCCATCAATAGTAAGAGAGAAAACTTTGCCCCTTACGGTGCATCTTGTATGGAAAATGGCTTCCCTTTGCTAATTACCTTCTTGTGTAGCTAAACCACTCAAGGTTCTTCTAACCACTAAGAGCTCTCCTTCATCCGGACCTTCAATCTCCTCCTCTACGGTGTCATTCAAGTATAGCTCCTTCTCTTCCTCTCCATCTACCTTCATTTCATCTTCTCTTCCTCTACGGTGCATATTTGATAATATAATAAAGGCATTCTTTCTTTGGTCACTTTAACTACATAGCCAAATAGTCTACCCTTGTATTACATATTTATCCCCTTTGCTAGCTCCTTTGTGCATATATCCGCCTTTGATGTGATCCATTCCATTTTAGCAAGCGGCTATACACATGTTCCTACCATAAAGCTAAGTCTATAGAGCATAACTTCAAGTATGTAGTAGGTATTTTTCGGGGTAATTGAGTTTAAGGTAGTTTTGGTATGTTGGTTTGTTGAGGGGTTGATGGCATTGTGCATTGTGCATTTGATTTGTTCCCCTCTTATTTGAGTTGTGTATATATGCATTAGGTTGTGGTTAGACACTTGGTGATCATATGTCCTTTAATAGTTGTAATTCTCATTTCATTTTCCAAAAAAAGAGAAGAAAAAAATCCAAAAAAAGGAACGTGCATGAACAAGTGATTAGTATTAGGTATTTAAATAACTTGTGTTCCTTCTTTGTGAACTCATTTCCTATTTGATTAGTGGGATATGTTCATCGTGTTTTTGAGGTTTGGAATGTTGGTAAGCTTCATGGTTACCTCATGCTTTGTTGGTTGCTCCCTAGTCACTTGGCTTAATAGCTCCATATGGCCATATTCGTTTGTCCACTCCTTACCCTTAACCCTTTAGTTCACATTACAACCCATGAAAAGTCCTCTTGATTGTTATGTACATGTTGTATTCGTAGTGGCGGAGAATTTGAGAGTTTTGGCAAACATATGGTAGTTTGCATCTTTAGAATGAGTCTTGAGTGACCCTAAGCTATATTTTAAATACATGAGTTAGAGTGATCCACATTTTCCAAGAGTCTACTAGTCCACTTAGCTCTACTCAATTCTATGTGCTTGTATGATGTACTTTGTGACTACTTCAGGGGTAATCAAGTTGGATGTCAAACTTGTGGTCTCATGCTTTTTTCAAAAATATTCACCTTGTCCTAATTTTGAAATGTATTGTGCGCTAATTGCAGTTACCATTTATTAATATTTTCCTTGTGAAGTGTTATGAGTTACCTAGCATGAGGAAGTCGTTGAGCCTGTGAATCCTAGACGCGTCTTCCTTCGTTGATTTTATGTAGTGTTTGCTTGAGGACAAGCAAATAGGGCTGTGCAAATCCGATTAACCGCACCTTTGGTTAACCAGTTTTTCGGTTCAAAAAACTTTCGAATCGTAACCAAATCGAAAATTTCAGTTAACTGTTTTCGGTTAAACGAAAATTTCGGTTCGTCCAAAACTCAAACCATAACCGAACAGAAAAAGTTGGTTAAGTTAACTAATTTTTCGGTTTGGTTACCGATTAACCGTTCACAAATAATTAAAAAAATATATTTTTTTTTACCTAAATTTTTCATTTTTTATGTTTCAATTTTTTTATAAAAATTAAAATTTGGTTACCATTTATAAATAAACAAAAAAAATGCACTTTATTACCAAAATTTTTGATTTTTTATGTATAATTTTTTAAAAAACAAAATTTTTTCGGTTTGGTTAACTGCCGGTTAACCGAATTTTCAAACGTTGAAACCGTAACTGAACCAAAAATCAAAAAATCTTTTCGGTTCAGTTATTTTTTTTTGAAAAAATTGTTCGGTTAATCGGTTTTTCGATTCAGTTTTTTTAGTTTTTCTGTTCAGTTTTCGGTTTCAATTTCTTTTTCACACCCCTACAAGAAAATATTTAAGCATGGTGGAGTGATGAAAATCATATTTACATAGAATTTCATGAATCTATGGGCATCATTTTAGGGGATTATTGTGCATAATTGTGTAATTTTATACCTTCTTTTCGATATTAAACTTGGGTTTGGTGTTGTTGATGACATTGTGCATATTTTTGGCCTAAAGAACTTAAGCGTACCTGCAAAACAAGTTATAAGAGAGTAAAAGTCCAAGTACTGGATTGGTTTGCACTTGAACTATTCATGAATAGACAAGAAAAAGGTTAGACCGGTCATTGAATGAAGAACCCGACCAGGTTCTTTGGAGGGTTCGATTTAACTGTAGAGAAAGATTTGCAGTGTTTTAGAGGTCCAGTGGGCACCATGGTCTGACCGTGGTTGGGACCTGCAGCAATGGCTCCTTACTTCGAGAAAACTATTGATTTTTCTACGATTTTGGCTATTCACATGCTCGACTCCAGCTATCTAGGGTCATGCTTTCGACCAAATCCACGGTCCATCCCACCATCTAGTTAGGTTTTAGATTCTAATTTTAAAGTGAGGGAGAGCAAGCTGAAGAAGAAGATTGGCAACGAAGTGGGATTGGGTTTGTAATCGACAGATTCAAGTGCACATTTGGCTGAGCAAATTCTTCTTCTTTCTCTTCTCTTTTCCTTAGATTTACCATTTTACAGTAAGGTGTTAAAGTTCATCATGTTATAGTGGATTTTCAAATTTAAGGTTTTGTGAATCAATTGATGCATTTGCTTTGGGTATTTGCACTTCAATCATTTGATTTAAGTTGATTTCATGTTTAACCTAATTTTAGAGTCTAGATTTGCAAGCACATTGATTGGTCATCTTCTTCCTTGATTGTGGATGTTGGGTGAAGGATTGAAAGATGAAACTTGGCATTAAAAAACTAACATCGGACTTATATGCATGAATTCTTGAGAAAGATTCGCCGTTCGAGAGGGCTTGTGTGGTGATAATTTTTTCTTATTGAGTCTAGATTGATTGAAAACCAGGAAAGTAGGGGATTAGTTACTTCTAGGTATTTTACAATAACTTGATAGAGGGCATTAATACTTTGATTATCGTCCTTTAAACTGAGTGGGCTTCGATTGATCGTGTAATGTGTTTCAGTGATTTATCATGTGAGGAAGCATATTCCTGAATGTTTATTCCCATTCAAATTAGATCTAGTTGTTTTCTTGTCAATTCCAAGTTTTGATTCACTTAGCCTACCTTTAAGGATAAGGCCCAATAGATCGACTTAGTCCTTGTGGGGACGACCTTGATTTGCTACAATGCCACCGTGCGCGTGTAGCCTATCAGAAAGTTTTGATATGAGCTTTCGTGTTGACTATGAGTCATTTTCTTTTGACGTTATCATCATTGACCATCTCTTTAAGCCCTCCTAGTCTAGCTTTATAGAGTTTGATACCTTTGTGACTGAGAATTTTATTTTTGACTAGACTCATGTGCATCCTAGCACTAAAAGACTTAAGGACTTAGGACCCAACGTTTTTACCTAGATGGCTCATTCATGATGATCAAATTCCTAAATCGATGACCAACCTAACTAGTTTTGAGTATTTCTATCTATTTGATGTTTAGGCCCAATAATCTGACAAGCTAGAACAAGTCCTCAACTGTGCTAGATTGATGTTATGGATGTACTCTTTTTGGTGTCAACTCTCTGATTTTTACTGTTTCCATGTTATTGAGAGTCGTTCTTACAAATTTGATAAGCTGCATTGCGCATTAATGGATTATGACTTAAGTAGCAAATTTCAACCTGATATGGAGTAGTTAATGGTCCATGAGCCTCTATCAAAATCGTTTAGAAGATTATAGCTCGGGGATACTTTTGCACATGACCTAGTCTAATTGTTCCACTTTATTTTCTCTTTAGTTCGTTTTCTTTTGTGTATATTTGGTACTTTATTTTACGTTTATTATTTTTCTTCTTGAGTTTTAGAATCTTGTCCTATTTCTTTCTTTTGATTCTACTTTTCTTTTTGTATATTTGTTTTTCTTTTAGTTTTTTGCTTTTCCTTCCCTTTCCACTGAGGGCATTCTCTGATTTCGGTGTCGTCATAGCCTAATCCTAAATCATGTTTATTTACTTAATTGAGCCATGTTATTAATTTCTCGCATTTAATTATCGCATTTAAACATTTCGGTTCAGAAAATATTTCATTTTGGGCCCCACTTTGCAATTTTAATCATCGTAATAGTTTTGGGTGAATTGGTAGTAGGTCTTGGTAAATATAATTAATCCATAAATTACTTTTCATAACATCCCAAAAATTTAATTTTGAGCTACGTCAAAATCTTATCGCCATTGAATGCCAATTTCCCGAGCCCAATTCATTTGGGCTCAATTTGAGACCTAAAAAGTGAGTATGATTGAATTTAGTTAATTGCCATTATGTGTACCTAAATAATTAACAAAAAGCTACTTTTTAGAGGTTAAATATCAGCCAAGTAATTGAGCCAAGTCAAAAATTATCAACAAAGTAAAATCCAACTTCACTTCTTCTTCTTCTCCTCCTCCACCCCCCAGGCAGCCCATGTTCTGCCACTGCCCAGCTACTGGCATGACCTGCTACTGCCACTAGCTACTATCACTGGCCACCCTCTACCACCAGCCACCTCTAGTCCATGTTCAATGAGTTGCGAAATATATTTGATGATCAATGTGATTTTTTGGGCAATACTAGCTATTTATACTAAAAAATAAGTGAGTAAACAATACAATAATATGCCTTTTTGGTGATCTTTCTATATAAAATTTTGGGTGAGCTATGATATATATTTAATGAGCACAAACTTGAAAAAAATTATTTACAAGCTATTTTTTAGTGAGCTATGCTATTTATTAAGTGAGTTGTGAGAAATACTTAGTGAGCTATAAAATATATTTAACGATCAATATGATTTATCCAGCCAAACTAACTGTTTATACTAAAAAGATGAGTGAGCAAACAATAGAACACTACGTCTTTTTGGACAGTTTTTATGTAATGGTTCGATGAGCTATAATGTATATTTAATGGAAAAAAAACTTGAAAAAATTATTTGCAAGTGATATGTACTATTTTTTTTTTTTAGTGGTCTATGCCATTTATTTAGTGAGTTGTGGTAAATATTTAGTGAGCTATGAAATATATTTGATGATCAATATGATTTATTGAGCAATATTAACTATCTATACTGAAAAAAGAGTGAGCAAACAATATAGTATTATGTCTTTTAGTGAGCTTTTATTCAATATTTCGATGAGCTATGATATATATTTATTGAGAAAAAAATAAAAAAAATTATTTGTTAGTGATATGTACTATTATTTTAGTGAGCTATGCTACTTATTTAGTGACTTGCAATAAATGTTTAGTGAATTATGAAATATACTTGGCGATCAATATAATTTGTTAAGCAATGTTAGTAACCAATGAAGTCTTATTCTAATGGTAAAGACTAAGGTACTGGGTACATTAGGTCATTTGTTTGATTCTCCCTCCCCCATTGTATTGTAATTGTATTGTATTACCCTCTATGGCTCCTACGAGCCAAAAAAATTAAGAAGTGTCAGTAATCTATACTAAAAAATGACTGAGCAAATAATACAATATACAATTTTAGTATGCACATACATTCTTAAAACTTATTATGTGGGTCTATTAGAATCGATCTCCTCGCAGACAGTCATACTTGTAGAGGCAAGACTATCTACATTTGGATCTCCACAGATCCTATAAAAGCAGAACCCACACTGGGAGTTGTTGTTGTTGTTATTGTTATTGTTGTTGTATACATTTTTATTCATATTTTGAGGTATGATATTTGTTTACTGACTTGCACCATAACTTTTGTTGAGTCATGATATATTAGTGAGCAATACTTTTTATTCATCTTCTAATTTGTTATAATATATCTTTTGGTTAACTTAACTATAAGATTCTTTAAATGTTCAAGAACGACATACTTCAAAGTTCTATATGTCAATGTTTTTATACCATATCTTTTAGTGAGCTATGACATACATTCAGTGAGTTATGATATATATATTTAGTGAGTTGGACTACATTTGGTGAGTTAGACTACATCAGTATTGTACTCACTAAATATAATACAAATGCTCTTATATTTTGATGAAAAATAAGTGAGCTACAATTTAACTCAAATACTTGAAACATTTTTTCCTAGTGATTTATATTAATTTTTTAGTAAGCTATGCTACTTATTTAGTGAACGGTGATAAATATTAGTGAGCTATGAAATATTTTCGGTGAGCAATATGATTTAATGGTAATACTAACTATTTATAACAAAAAAAATGACTACACAAATAATATAATACACAATTACTAGTGATCATATATACATTCTTTAGCTGATGAAGATCCTTCTCCCCATTCTAATCTTGCACTCATGCTTCTTAACAATTGAGGTTTGATGGTTATTTTACCATTCTCATCAGTTTTAATCACGTTTGTCTCATTGATTTTTGTAGGGTTGGCAAAGCTAGATGTCCATGAATGATTAATTTTTATCTCAGTAGGATTGGATTTAATCATTTGGATCTTTTGCATGGGGGTAGGACTTTCAAACTTTTCTGCTTCTATCATTGTTACCTTAATTTTTGGATCTATGGCATTATCTAGTTTGCATATTATTTTCCAAAATATCCTCAACGGGTATCCTCCTCTTTTCAGTTTATCCCAACTGTTTTTATCTTAACGGATAGGATGTTTTTAGTACATTCATCTTTTAAACTCACATAATATCTAGGTTGACAATTGAATCCCACTGACCCATTATATAAATTGATTTTTATCCCTGTGATAATTTGATTATTAAATTTAATATGCTTAATATCACAGAGTAAAACATAAAGATCAATATCTTTGCCATAATATTATAATGGAGTGATTTGAACTTGAACACTTCCAACATGGATCTATACTTTCTGTCTTTGCCATGCTTAAGGATATTTTTCCAATTGATGAGATTCACTTCTCCCACTTCATACTCACAGTCTCGGATCTCTAGATCTCCTTTCATCATTTCACACACATATTTGCCTTTTAATTGAAAGATGAATTTTTTTATAGATCATGTTGTTCTGGATTATGAAAAGGACCCAATCTTCTTTGAGTTCTTTGTTATCATTGTCTATAACAAACTCTTCTCCTTGAAGAATCACCAAGATTAATCGAGTTACTTTCCATCATATGATGTGTTTCTTCGTAATTACTTTCTTTATATTCATTGTCCAATATAATTTCAACAATTCCTTTGTTGTTATTTTGGGCTAGGTCTACCGCCTCATCCTCACTAGGCTCAACATAATTTAGACTACCCAACGTTTCAATAAAATTGTTATTCTTCCCTTTTTTGCATTCATTAGCATAATGTCCTACTTCTCCACACGCCCAACATTTGCAGTTGTTTTTCCATGCATGACAATAAGCTGCTTTTTTTGAAAAATCCTCGTTTTTTAGGACTTGGTTTGTTATAATATTTTCTTTTATATTTCTCTCACCTATCCTTATTAGAGCTCATCTTCTTATAAAGTATTCTTCTTCTTCTCCTTTCAAGTTCTTTTCCCCATTGTTGAGGTGAATCCCATCAAATTAGAAATTGCTTCTTAATGTTCTTTTGCCTTTGGAGATCAAGATATTTATCATTGACTCATTTTCTTAAATAAGATATTCTCAAACCAAAGGTATCAATGACATCTGCTCTTTCAAGCCATGTAATGTATTTTTCATTAATTATGGAATTTATAAGCTATGTCAATTTGCCATAGAACATACTCAGATTGGTTTCATTATATCCAATTTTGTAATAATATTGACTAAATTAAGTAATAAAATTTTTCAGATATCTCATATCCCATAATTTTATGTTATTAATTTTTCTCTACCATTCTCTTGTTTTTTTTAAAATCAAGTTTAGCTCTGATGAACTCAGTCTCGATTTTCTTATATAGGTTTTTGAACATAGCAGCTGGTGTTTCCATCATTGTTAATGTATTTTTACCGTCTTTATTTAATGAATCATACCAGTTAGCTATAGTTCCAGAAAAACTACGTTCGATGTAATTTAGAAAATTTGTTGCAGGCTATGTAGTGTTCAGGTTTAAAATACTATTCATGTCTCTTTTTCAATGCTCAAATATTTCTTTTCAGTTATGAGCTCCATCTATACTTAAGATATATCTGGTTTGGCTAATTGGGGTAACGCCAATTTCTTCAAAGGTCGTAGTTTTCCTTGGGAAAAATTCAACGGAAAAATTGATTGTACATCATGCTGGAACATACCTTGGTCTTATAAAATTAGTATTTCTTCTAGAAGGTTCACCAAATTCTTCACGCTTAGGAACAACATTGTTAACTAAATTGATCTCTATTGCCCCTCAGTCGAGTTCTTCTCCAATCTCATTAATCTCATCTTCAATAGTCATTTTATCATATTTTTTATCAAGTTTTCTTTTGACTTCTTCTAATGCTCATCTAGTTTAATCAGATTCATCTGTTGATATATTTCTTCTTCTAATTAGGCATTATTTATCTCTTCATTATCATCAGATAACATGTCATGTTTATCACTAATTGTGTCCATGATCTTGTTTAATTATTTTGAATTTTGTTCTTTCTCAAACATGTTTTGCAATTCTTCAAGAGTATACTGCTTATACTACATCCTCTTCTTCAATCATCTGCCTTCTCAGATGATTTTTTAGCTTATTCTCTCCTACTTCGTTTTGAGTTTTTATATCATACAAAGGGAATGAATTTTTGTTTTTTGGATTTTGGAAAGAATATTTATGTTGAAATGGAGCACTAATACTTGAAGAAGATTCTCCATTATGCCTAACTTCGTTAACTAGAGAAAGTTGAATTATAAATAATTGCTTCTTAAACTCCTTGACTTCAGACTTAATTTTTGTTTTTTGGCTTTTAATTCTAAAACTATATCAGTGATATAGTTTAACTGAGGTGCTACCAAAGAAATTTCTTCTGGTGAGTGAACAATGTGTGAATAATTCGGACCAGGACAAGCAGGTGATGATTGAAGCATTAAATATAGTTAATTAGCTTAATTAATCACTTACTCAGCTTAATAATCTTAATTATTTTTGGTCACGTGGCTCTGATACCAATTGGAAGAGGGTCCCAAATATTACTTATATGAGAAATAACACATGCACTAAATAAAATTGTTCGAAAGTAGGTTTTTAAGGGTTTGGGCAAAATCTGCAAATATGAAAAGTTGTAGCCGTGCTTTATAAATTAGAATAGTAGCCGGGTCTTTAAAATAGCTCACATAAAATTTTGAGGGTCCTTTTTGCTAGTTGCCTCAAAAGACAAGTTTCCTTATAATTAGTTTTAAGAATTGAGGGTCCTTAAAAAAGTTTATTGTAAACTGAGGGTACCTCTGTGTAGTTTCCCCTATTTTGAGGTATGATATTTTTTTAGTGAGTTACACCATAACTTTTGATAAATTATAGTATATGTTTAGTGAGCGATATCTTACATTTATCTTATACAACAGGTTGTACAGAACTAATGATACAACTGGATTTTTGCTCACTAGAAACACTGTATTGCTGACTAAAATATGTTGTTGTACATCTAGCTTCACTGACTAAAAATACTACACAGCTCACTAAAATAAAATATTTTAGTGAGTTAAGATACATTTTTACTCACCTAATAGATATTTTCAGTGAGCAAATAAATTTAAACTAATGCATCTTCTATACCTGGACTTTGCTTAGTTAAAATACTATCTTTTTTTTTTAAATAAGAAAGGTAAGTAAAAAACTAGACAGCCCTCCTCTTAAGCGAATACTATATAGGTCACTAAAATATGTAATTGTACAAAAAATAAAATTTTATTGTATATCCGAAACTTAATTTTATTCTAATTATCTATATTCTATACTATTTATTTAGTGAGTGGTAATAGATACACTTAACTAAAATTTGCTATTGTACAAAAAAATTGTTATTATACATCTGAAATTTACTAAATTATATTATAGTTATTTATACTGTTTATTTATTGAGTGGTGAAAGATATTTGTGACTTATGACATATATTTGGCAATTAATATGATTTAGTGAGCAGTACTAATTGTTCATAATAAAAAATGAGTAAGCAAACAATGTAATACATAATTTTAGTGAGCTCATACAGATTCTTGTTTATATTTTTAGGGGTGATTTCTTAGTGAGTTGCACTATAATTTTTGGTGAGATATGATATATGTTTAGTGAGCAAGACTTAATATTCATTCTCTAATGCGCATGCTAGGATATATCTTTTGATTAACTAATACGTAAGATACTTTAAATGCTCAATAATGACATACTTGAAAAGTTTCAATCACCTGTATTATTATTTTTCTAGTGGACTACATATGATATTTATTTAGTGAGTTGTAATAAATATCTAGTGAGCTATGAAATATATTTGGTGATCAATATGATTTAGTGAGCAATGCTAACTATCCCTAATCAAAATGATCGAACAAATAATATAATATACAATTACGTGTTCTTGTTCATGTTCGAGGTATGATATTTTATTAGTGAGTTGTATCGTAACTTTTGGTAAGCTATGCTATATGTTTAGTGAGTAGTATTTTCTATTTATTTTCCACTCTGCTATGATATGTCTTTTCTCATATGCAAGATTCTTTAAATGTACAAGAATGACATTTCCAAAAAGCTTAGTGACCTGTACTTTGACTTTTTAGTGAGTTATTCCTATTATATTTTGGCAAGATATAATAAAATATTTAGTGAATGAATACTTGAAAGTTTTATATTTCATTGATCTATACTATATCTTTTAGTGAGTTATGATATTTGTACTATGTCTTTAATTAAGTATGAGTCGGTAATACCTTACATTCATCTGCTAACGTGAATGCTATGATGTGTCTTTTTCTCAGTGGCATATAAGATTCTTTAAATCCATAAGAATGACATATTTAAAAAGTTTCATTCACTTGTATAATTTTTTTTTTTTTTGGGGTGAGCTGTGATATTTATTTAGTAAGCTCTGAGCCCATGATAGATATTTAGTGAGTTATGGTAACACTTGAAAAGTCTAGTAACCTATACTTTGACTTTTTGGTGAGTATTTTTTGTTATGTTTTGGTGAGAAATAATATATATTTAGTGAGCAAATAGTTGAAAACTTATATTTAATTGATCTATAATATTTTTTTAGTGAGCTATGACATATTGAGTAATGATTGATGCATATATATATATATATATATATATATATATATATATATATATATATATATATATATATATATATATATATATATATATATATATATAAAAGGACCAAATTCAATTGAATAAAATAAATAATGTAAGTTAATGAAGCCGCTTATTTTTTTGGCCAAAAAAGCAAGAGAAAAGAGAAAGGAATTAAAAAAGACCAACTCCAGTTGAGTAGACTAAATAAATTTAACAAACATCAGTAAATGAAGCCTAAATAAAGTAATTAACAACTAATGTTTTTTGGGAAAAAAAGGAAGAGAAAAAGACAAAGAAATTAAATAAATGTCAACCTTGCAATTTGTTGGATTTGAACCAGTGATCCAAGCAACAACCAATCAACCAGTCAAGCAACTCTAACCCAATTGCAATTCTTCTAAATAAAAGCATGTAAAGTGCAGCCGGGTGGACGGAGCACAGTAGCCACCTAGTTGTATAAAATAATTTGCAATAGAAGTGACAAGGAGAGTCAAAAATAGCTGGATCAGATAGAACATTAAGCTAATACACAAATAATACAGAGAGGACAAATATCCTAGCTAACGCACGGCAGCGCGCCAGCGCCCAAACAACCCAGCATGCAACTTCCTTGTAACAGCTAGCGCAAATCCTAGGCTCGGTCCCGATGTGTTAAAAAAAATTATTTAAAAAAAAACACTTTCCGCTGACGTAGCTAGAGCCTTCTATATAATGGAAAGGGAAGGCTGCTAAGCGTTGATCGGCCGTAACTTCTTGCACAGACCTTTTCCCAAACTTTCGCTTCGCTATTTTTCCTCAAAGATGTCGTGGACTTCACCTTTTCGAACATTATATTGAATGTACAACCAATCAGTCGTATTCATATATGAAAGAATGTAACACATGAAGTCAAAGCTTATCCAAACTTACAAGACCAATTCTTCATTTTCCATCGCATACAGGGTTTCAATTGACCACCCAAGCCCCCAAAAAAAAAAAATTTTGGAAAAAAAAGCTACCACAAAAATGTCTATTTTTCTTTAATGGTTTTTCCTTTCTTTTATCTTATACTTTGGTTCTTCAAAGAAAAAAGAACTGCAAAAAGACAAAAGTATCAACTGCATTACTCCCCGATCTTTGCTAAACCTCTCTGCGGAATTATGATGCTTCAGTGGAATCCATGACAGACAAACTGGTGACTTCGCCAGCCAAAGCATCGCCGATGTCGACAGAATCAGATGGGGTGGTATCTCGGGCACTCTCTGCAAGGGCTTCAAGCTGTCCTGGCCTTTTTAGAAGGCTCCAGTACATGATGCTTGCTGTCAATGTAAGTATCATCTTCTGGTTAACCTGTCAAAGAAACGAACTCACAAGCTTCATTTTTAAATCTTGGCTGACCAATTTAACGGCACTTGAGGCTAAAGAAACTTTCAAATAAACACTCTCCGGTCGAAGGAACTACAGTGGAGTTCAAGCACCACTAGATAACTAAACATCTAAGAAAAGGCCTCCACAAATTCAAGTTACCATAGAAGTAACTCTGGCTAGAATTGTACTCAGTATAATTAAAACATCAACCCACTATGAAAGAGCAGTGGGATTGTGAACAACCGACCAAAGACAACAGAACAGTTTTAAACCCTACACATCATAATAGCTTGATGAATAGCAAACCATTTGAACGCCCGTTGGTAGGATAGAAGGATATTTGCTCAGGCCTTATTGGAAGGGACCTGGCGGGGTTTCGTTTTTTGGGGGGGGGGGTGTGTATTCATCTGTGCCGAGAAATGACATGTTGTTTGCAGTGATTAGGCAGCACCTGTTACCACTCTGATCAATCAGTCAATCACTTCTAAAGTTGCCTACTTTGATGTTATCCTTGGCGGGGTGGACTGAGCTACATAAGGAAGTCATTCATATAAGCTACTGGCTTCGACTAGCATCAGGCAGGGAATCTTCTTTTATGATCCTGCAGGATTAAAATCACCGCCAATCTTTGGACTTACATTACCAGGAAACTCTTCGTTCCGGGTTGCCTGTCTTAGTAAACTTTGTTCTGATCTCCCTGGGGTTAAATCCAACGAATACCATCGCCCCACAAAAATTAGAAAAAATAAATAAATAAAAAGGAGAGACAAAGAACAATTGTGGGATGGGAACTGGTATTCAAGCCTAGGGAGGAAGCAGCGGATACAAACGTTAGGATGTCAAAATATGGAAAACAGCTGTTGCTAAAGTTCCAGGGGATATAGAAAAGCTGATTCCTCATAGGTTATACGAGTAAACATCATACACATAAAAAATAGCCCTAAATGCTGAAACAAACAGGTGATAACGGTCGCGGGAACTTAGTAAAGCAGAGAAGAAGACGGCTTTTAGTAACAAGGTCTCTACTACTTGGAAGAATACTGCCCACGCCAGATTACTTTCCAAACATTCATTTCTTACCTAGATTTGCAGAAGAGATTGTGCTGTGGGCCTTGAATGGGCCTTCCTCATAAGCCTGTAGGGACCCTGTTACGACAATTGTGGTTTATGACAGACCGTTTGGTTGGTAGTAAAGCATAACTTTTCCTCAGAGAGAGAGACACACACACATGCACACACATAGAAAGGAAAAAGATGTCCTCTAACAAATGGGTCCCAAATTATAAATCAGATGAAGTCAGTTATATAGATTCATTAGATTTGCAAAGACATCTACAAAAGGAACCTCCCGCTGGAAATTAAGCTGAGCATTACCTGCTTAGAGCAAGAAAGGTACACAGAGAGCAAAACAAACAGAGGCAAACAGATCAACTGGCACATACATATGCACCAAAAATAAATAAGTAAAAGAAAGAATCTTAGAAGTGGACAATGACCCCCCCCCCCCACCCCAAAAAAAAAAAACAAAAAAAAATGAGGAGAAACTATGATGAAATTCACTTTTCTCAAAATACTTGCATTCAAGGATAGGAAGCATAGATTTACACAATGGATGCTATTGCGTACAGTTATATAGATATTTGAAACACAAATATTTTGAGAAAAGTGGATGCTAATGCTTAGGAAATTAATAAGAAGGGGAAGGGGGGAGTGCTAATACAGAAGCTGCAGGCGAAATGTAGCACATACCTCAACGATATCCTCAGGCAACAAAAATATAGAACACCCAAGCTTTCGAGCAACACTGATTATGTAATTTGCATTAGCCTGTTTATCCTCATCTGCAGTCACATAATGATTTACCCATGAACTTTATGTTTTCGTTATTTGCTCTTTCTTAACATATAAAGTGAGAAATGAAATTCATGTCTAGTCATAGGAGTCAGAAAAAGCACGCAGCCAGTGTACATAATTGATCATGACCCACTCATGCAAAGCCCATTATTACACTCCTTCCCTTCCCACCCAAACTATGTTGCAGACCAGACAATCAGATTAGGCAGAGGATGCAACTACAGTCAAATGAACTAGGTTTTATGAAAGACTAATTGACAACAGTTGTATTCAATATTGCTTGTGGATGACTAGTCATTGGTTGTACTTCGTAAGTTTGGTTGTAAAAGGGGACACCTTTTTCCCTATCTCTTCGAAAACAATTTAACATTGAATAAATCAAGTAGTAACTAGGAAAAAAGCACATATTATATAGTGGAGAACAAAAAAACACCAGACTGATTAAAGGGTACCGTTTCTGACTCATTTCTAAAGTAGGTTACTTCAATAAATTGACTAAGAAAGCATGACTAATTACTAATTAGATTTACATCTTTTCTCAATTATTCTTGTCAAATGTCATGAAATTAGGTGTTATTCTTGCATGAAGCTTTTTTTTTTGGGGGTGCAAATGAGTCACAAAGGCCAGTGTAGGCGGGATTCGAACCCAGGTCTCTGGTAAAGCATCTTATTTTTTAATGTACTTATTATTATGCTAGGCAACTAACATCACATTTAACACATTATGCTTAACATGTCACATCAGTTGCCACATTAACAGGCCTTAGGAGTTTAATACCAGCTGATAGCAGTTAAAATTTTCTGGTTTAATATAATTATATCAACAACGAAAATCCTGCCAAGGTAGGTTCTTTTTTTTGGGGAGGGGGGGGGTTACCTAACCTTGTCCCCAA
>JAKOGI010000046.1:1537500-1582500 GCA_029747015.1 Carnegiea gigantea | reverse complement strand
CCTCCAAAGTAAGCAGCCCACACAAAAAGCGTATGGTCATGTAATTTTTGAAAAATTTATGACTTGATAATTACCAGTAGCTGCTACGCCAGTCCATTGCAGACTTGCAGTATATTGGGTAGTTTCCAGCTGGATTTCACAGGCAGCAGATAAAAGCTTGGAATTTTCCAAAATTTCAAGCCTCAAATATTTCTACAACAACTTGAATGGTGAATGCACCTGGAAACTCTCTTGCAGTATGTTGTCTATGCAAGGGACATAACCAAACAACATCCCTAAATAAGTCACTTCAGTTGAAGTTCTTATAGGTCAGGGAGAAGAGGAATCTTGAATGTTGCACATGTATTTCAATCCAAGCAATTGCGAAAGGTTATATAGGGAACAGTCCATAGTTACCCGGGTCGCTCTGTAGCCCCGCAATCCACATTCCGGGAACAAGCGATCCAAAGCCTAAATTAAACTAAATTTGTGCAATAAGTGGCGATCTGTGTTCTGCACTAAGCGATCCAGGAAGCATTCCTGGTAACTATGGAACATTCATCTGGAAAATAATAGTAGTTTAGAACTTTAATAACTCTACTTAAGGGTTTCAGCTATCAGGGCCAGAAAAAATATGTTAGTAAAATTATATGGCATCCTCCCATCCCCTGGAGGTTTCAATAGAGTAAAAGGCAAAACATCAACAAAGACAGAATCATATAGTATTTTTCGTAAATAATATATGAACTAGGAATACTCCCATAGGTCATGAAAAGAACAAGCTGTGTTTTGCAAGTTATATCACCTTAATGATTTCAATTCCTCAAATTCAACAAAGCTAAAAGATTGCAGCATGGATAACCATGAAAGCCATGAGGTCATTTATATTCTTGCGAGTCCAGCAAGCACTCAGATGCTTGGAGGCTAACACTGAATACCAAGGTGGCAAGGTGCTTTGTTTGAGATTCAAAGATCTTTGGGTTTACACTTCTCAGCTTCACAGAACTTCAAGGAGAAACTCCAATCAAGACATTCATTGTTTTTGTCCAAACATCAATAACAGGCAGAAGTATAGTTTTCAGCAAGGAAACATGCAAATGAAGGAACATCTATCTTCAATCTTGGGTCAAGGGGATATGTTGAAAGCAACAAATTATGGATCATCATTTTTACTGCCAAGCAACAGCTAAAAGTTATTGCTGGACAATGTCTTTGAATTTGGATTATAGTGGAATACAAAGCTAAATAATATCTAACTATACTCCCTTGTGCATCTCTGTTTGTATGGTAGGCCCTAGGCAGGGGGTGCCTTTTAGTATCATTGAAACAACCTCCTTGTCCTTAAAGTATAAGGGTAAGGTTGCATATACCCCCCTCCCCAACACAAAAAGAGTAAAATAAAATTAAAAAATCAAAGAACTCAAGTAATGCAGCAACGCAATAATGATAACAACCTACCGTGGACCTCGTGATGCGGCGTTTGTATATCCACATGCACACAGCCCGGCCTTTGACAAGTACTGAGATTACATCCAAAAGACCAGCCAAAAATTGTGAACTAGGTTGATGGTTAGGTAAAGAGACCAAGGATGAGTAGGGCGTCTCAATATTTCAGCAAAGTGAAGGACTAGCTCCCCAGCTATTTCAACAAAGTGCTAAGGTGATTCTGCTATCTACATCTCAGGCTTGGCCAAAAACATAAGACTCCCAGAAATGACAGCCTTCAAAATTCCAGCTGAATTTGCTATTATAGTCCATTTCTATCATCAGCTAGAAAAAAGCATGCAGTTTCCGAATGACGACCCAACTAGACATCACAAAAAAAAAATTCACCCTTAACCTCGACAATGAAGTGCAAAGTGAGCTCCTCCACCCTTCCAGGTGTGTTTTCAGAAGATTTTTTACTTCCATCTCTCACACAAACAATTGCAAAGTGTAGCCTTAACAACAGCTCAAACTTCTGCCTTGGGAGCAATGTAAAGACAGAATGGCATGCTGATGCATGCTTTCCCATCCCAAGTTCCAGCCTGCCTCACGAATAAACCCGGCTTAACTCTTAGGGCTCTTTTAAGTCCCCGTTCTAGAAGGTAAAGAACGCACAGTTTGCTGGTCTATCTCAGAAGTCAGGACTATCCTACGTGCAGCAGGATTTAGTGAAACATTGGTTTTCATGTATTCAGCACCTAAAAACTGAAAAGGATAGAAAGATGACTCCCTGAATCCCTAAAGATCTCACCTTCAAATCAGTAGAGAAATTTGTCACTTCTTTATTATATCCCGCTTTCTTCAATTGGAAGTTCATCCACTTCAACAATACTTTTTCTGGAGGTAAAGCCATGAGCTCTTCCACATCCTGCAAAACTGCTTTATGCAATCAGCAAACCATTTGCTGGGTTCACGAGGAGCATCTTTGATGTATTTTCAGAATGCCAGAGATGAAAGATGCTTATGACCTTATTATCCTCCACCAACTCCACAAGTTGAGGAGTCCTCTTCAAGTTGAGGTCAGCTAACAATTGAATCTGACATAAACAGCATACATAAGCAGTCCATAATAGAATAGCAAATTCACACAATACACATGTTCCACAAACAAGACATGAATCAGTCATTAGAGATAAAGAAATGAAGTAAGTACCTTGATTATTTGTGAAATTAATCCCATTATCAAGTGAGGCTACAAAATGAGAATCAAGTAGATCAGCACATGTTGGCTCCAAACATATGAAGGAAATGCAGAACCCATATTTTAACTTACACGTCCTTCCACCAAGTCTTGTGTGCCGATATTGACCACAGTGCAACCAATCGCCTTTGCAGAGTTAAGACAAAGTGTATGATTCTCATTTCTCTCCCAGGGATTAAGGACTTTTTTGGTGTTGATAGCTCTTTCATCTATTGTCCCCGGCACAGCAACATTAATCAATTTACTGTGAAAGAAGTCGCAAAATATGAGAGCCTTACAAGATAACAATCATCAACCAAGTAATAGAACCACAACTCCTCCTCCAACAACCCAGAGAAGAGAAGCCTTCAGGTGGTGCAGCCCATACCAGAGAAGCACTCCATCCTTGGCAAGCTCAAACAATTGATTTGTCTTAGGATCTATGGGTAGATAGCTCTTTAAGAATGGATCCTCTGCCAGATAATTGTTGATGTGAGCAACATAAGAGGCCTTCTCTGATTCACTAATGGTATGAAAATGCGTAGTAGTTGACTGTCTGAGAATTGAAGAAGTCCGTTTATAACCAGTGCCTTTACCACTAGCATTCCCTTGAAAGTTCAAGTATTCCTGCCAATAGCACTCAACTCTTAAATACTTTTAGCTCTGATCATCCACGTTTATGCCATTCATGAAAGCAATGCATAGTCAAACCAAAAAACAACATTTTATTCTTTTATATGCAAATGTGCTTCCTCTTGAAAGGTATACTCACCCTAAGGAAAGATTCAAAATCGATCTCGTGAGTCACATCGGGATATGAATCCTCCAATGCAGCCCTGACTTCATCCTCGCTGTACAATCCACTGATACCCTTTAGCTTCGCAAATACGGAAGGCAAATCCGATATAGTAACGTGCCCAGATTGAGATTTTAAAGAATTGAACTGTGAACAAGTCAACCATAAAAAGTTGCAACCAGTCAGACTGAGGCATTCAGGCTGATAATCCCACAAAACGAGCAGAAACAATAAGCGTAATGGCAACAATCAAAAGCTAAAACATTGTAGAAGATTAAAGAAAAATCCAAACCTTAGACTGGAGAGTGCGTAACTCCACTTGAGTGAATTGGCTTTGAAGCCATGGATCAGAAACAAGTACACCGACAGCAGACATATTAAAAGCAAATGTGAATTTTCCCCTCTATTCTTCAGTCTCCAATTGCTATCATCAAAACTGATTACCCCAATGCCAAAACGAAACCATCATCATCAAAACAAATTAACAGCACAGTCAATCACATACATAAAACCACCAAGAAATCAAAGAATGGTAAAGCTAAAGGAATGAACATTTCATGTACCATCTAAAATGATCATTCAGTCATCAGGTAGGCAAAATAGTAGAAACCCAAATTGTCAAGGAGATTGAGAGAAAGAGGGAGACGGTGACCTCAGAAAATCAGGCTTGAAATGGAAGGGATCCAAATCATTCCACCAAAGGATTTTTTTTTATTTTTTTGATAAACTCCACCAAACGAATTGAGAGAAAAGGAAGGAAACTAGAGAGAGAAAAACGTAAAGCCGATCGAACAAGCGAAGTCTCAGGGGTAATGAAACTGCTCAACCTCGGTCTCTCTCTTCGACTTCAAATGTTAGGAATTGTTGTTTTCATACGAGCACGGCAGACTCCCTATTTGCTCTATGGTAAAACAATGTTTCGTTCTGTTTAGAGGTAACCAACCACCCCCCACCCCCCCCCCCCCCCCCCCCCCCCCCCCGGGGGACGCCAAAAACATAAGAAAGAAAAGAAAAATCAAAGACATCCAACATTCTTCGACATTTTCAAACACTCACTGTTCAACTTCTTTACGTCGGTTGAGGTTCCTACCTAAACATGAACGTCGCATTTTTATTAGAAAAGAGGACATGGACATTGTCGTCGCTTGATCATGTAAAACATCAATTATTGCTGAAACGGTTGCTGTTTGTCAAAATTCACCTCATCCCCAATCATTCAGTAGAAAAATGAAAAAGAAAAAAGTGGTTTTTATCTTTTGTTGGGGGGAAAAAATATTGTTCTTAAAAGTATCATTTAATAGAATTACGACGAAATACGTGAACAAATATCTTTCATTTGCTTAAAAGCTGTTATTTTCAGCTACTTAAAAGCTAGCACTCGATCGTCTGGACTAGGGTGAATCCTATCGACCTAGCAATAGCAGTGATGATGCCCCCAATCACAATCCTCCTAGGAGTACTAGCGGCTGCATTATCAATTAACTGGCTAATAAAGACCCTGGGTCAATGTGGTCACCATTCATCATGCTAGACAAGAAATGTAGTTCAGATTGGTAAGGCATATTCAGACTTTCTTCCCTAGCAAATAAACCATAAGCCAACAACCTTTGGGCCATACGAATACAGGGGCTCTTAATGACAATGTCTTTAGAGGTGCTTGAATCATAAAGATAGTCCTCAATAATTTCATACCAAATAGCATATGGGTTAAAATTTTGGAGAATGCGACAAGAAGGTAGGTCTAAGGTGGGAAAAAAGCTAACAATGTCATTGAAGGCACTCAAATTATGTTCATAAAATGCCCCATTCAAAAAAAAGATATATTTTTCTTGACAATGTTGCCACTAGTGATTCAACATGGAAGGTACTCAAGAATTCAAGGATAAGGTCTCTATATGTATGGTCTCGGGTCTCAAGAAATCATGCCATCACGAGAAAATAACAATGCATGTCATCCATCAATCCCAAATTACTCAACAAATCATCATTAAAATGTCGAGTGGCCACAACTAGTCTGTTACTCAAAATATTATATCTAGTAAGATGATTAGGATTAGTTAAACCAATTGGATGCAAGCATTACCTCATCTCTTTACGGTAGTGGAAGTGATGGTGATCCGTGGTGGCCTTTTCAGTGCTTTTCTCAACGTCTCTGCTCCTTGACTAGTTTTTTGCTTCTTCTTGGACGCCATTAGAACCAACTAGTGAGCAATATGGATGAATTTTGAGGGTCCTTAACAATGCTGGGAGTGAGGTATGGGAGGAGAGAGAAAATAGAGAAATTGGGGAATGTAGTGGTAATGGAGGGGAAAAGGAAGAAGAATAAGTAGAAAGATGAAGAATTTGAGAAACAAGACGGCAAAGTGGGAGTGAGAGAGGGGAAATTCGAATTTTGGGGTTAAGGTTTGGGTGGGATGGATTTGTGGAGATTAGAGGGAAATGTAGGAGAATAGAGATGAATGTAGAAAAGGAAGAAGTCATTTGGCGTGAAATCAGGGAAATATGGAGAAGCATGAAGATAGATTGAAGGTTTAGCAATGGAGGTTATAAAGATAGAATGGCAGCATTAGAGAGAAACAGACTCGAGGAAGGGGATGAAAGAATGGGACATGTAGTCAAAATTAGGTTGAAAACCCTTGACCAGCTAGGGCATGGGTAAACACAGACCGTCATTCCACAACAGAGTGTCCGTAGTGCCCACTGTCCCCTTTTTTGCATTTTACTACTAGGGTTGACCAATGGGCATGGTCTAGGCTGAGGACACTTGTGGTTATACCTAATAAACCTACCTTGATCCGAATGACCTGAACTGAACGACCTGAAACTATGCCCGAATTAACATCCAAAAGGGTTGAACCAATCTCGACCGAAACCCAAATTGAACTGACCTAAAATCGAACCTACTCGAAATCATATTGACCTTATTTGACCTGAAACTCGAAATGACCCGAAACTCGAAATGACCCGAACTACATTCAAGCTAACCCAAAATTGTATTGAAACGATGCACATCCCAACCCGAACTGACCCGAATCAAATGGAACTCAAACCTATTGATACCCGAACCGATCCAACCCGAGCACAAATGACCCGAATCTAAATCGACCCGGATCTGAGTATGACTCAACCCAATTCTGCCTGGATCCAATTCAAACTTAAAGTAGTGAGTGATGATATTGGGTACACAGCTTCAGTTGATATTTAGCATGCGAAAGGCGAAAGCAAATGACAAGATCTTACTTTGAACAAATAAAATAATGCATGTGCAATATTGGAAGGAAATAACTTAATAAGAACTTGATTCACTTGAGTAACAAAAATTGAAATATAGAATCAAGAAGTTAAAGTTATTCTATGATTTATGTTGATTAGGCACGGCTCTTGGATTTTTTTAAATCTTTGATTTGATAGTTGGAGAGGGGGGATTTGTAGGCTGTAGTACTATTTGTTCATCTACTTGATTACTTGTGTGATGGATGGGAGTAACCTAATTGAAACTAAATCTTGCACGAATTAAAAGGAGGTGAATCATTCCCGACCCAAAATTCAAATTGATATGACTTTTTTTTTTGCAAGATTAAAAACTAATCCACTTAGAATATAATGTTGGACAAATTAGAAGGAGATTACAAACTAATCCAATTGGAATCATAGCTATATAGCCTCCTTCTACGTCATCCATAACTCTGTGGCTTATACGGCATGTAAGATATCAAACTCAAATCACATATAAACTAACCAAATTGAAATACAAGCCAACCTGAAAGTAACTGGATTCGATTTCTACTTGATCGAATATTGACTCGAACCCATAACTGAAACCTATCTGAACCGACTTTGACCCGACCCTCACCCAATTGACCCAAATGAGCTTGACCCAAAGCTGGCCTAATTCAAACTTCACCTAAACCGAAACGGAATTCGATAAACCTGAACTTAACCCGAGTTGAACTTAACCCGAATCGAACTTGAACCTAAATCGAAATTGATCAATGCGAATATAACTTGAATTGAACTTAATCTGAACCGAATGACCCACTTGTCAGGTCTACTCATGGTCAACACCTTCTCTAATTTCTTAGGCTAGTGCAAGGACCACGGACCCTGGGAGCTTATCTTGGGTGTGATTCTCCCGCTAATGGTCGGACTCGTTTGCAAGGTACTTTATGGTTTAGAAGCAAATTTAATTTTTCTTTATTTTTTAACAAAGCAGAAAAAAAAAAATTGGGCTACAAGACTGCAGGAAAGTAGGCCTTGGCCCTAACCAGGGAACCCCGCTAGGTTCCCTAGTTAAACCCAGGCCCAGCTCCGTGGATGGTCTCTGCCAATAAGTCAGTCTGGCTCAGTACTTGGCCATAGGACTGATCCAGGTTTCATGTGCCACTTCTAGCCCTGAATTCCTGTCTAAACATGACCTATCATCAGCATTCGAATTCATTGACCTAATTCTAGAAGTGCAGATAGGAGGAATAATAAGCAAAAAAGCATTAAACTTCAACTAATAGAGTTGTGAGAGAGTTTTATGAAAAAATTTACAAATCAATTATACTCTTTGAAGTGAACTGCTACTGATAGGGACAATCAAAAGGGACAACCAAAGCAACTGCTGATTAGCATCCTGATTCCCTAGTCTTGAACCCTAGATCTGGATTTGGGGCGATAGTACGGTGATATAATCGACTGCATCACATCACCATCCATCACCACAAATGGCTTCTCCTAATCAACACGGGAAATCAAAAATTAATCATACTATCACACAGTCATGTACACATGTTAGAATCATTCGTTCATAAAAATTCAAAGTATAATGTTTACCAAAAGAGAGTAAAAAGATAAACAACTCAAATTGTTACAGTAGGCAAGGATAAAACCAATTAAAGGCTATATATTTACCAAACTGCAATCGACTAACTTAAACGAAAAGGAATAAAGAGAAAGGAAAGAAGGTTGTAAAACCTGCCCTCAGGATAACCCAACTAAATCTTCTAGGGACCCCATAGGGTGAGTTTTTCTTAAACTAATGATTTATTTCACTCACTAACCCTTGGCACCTTCTTCTAGAAAATAAATCCTAAAGCTCTCTGCTATATTTTGTGACACCTTGTTTGTGACTTTCAACAATTATCTCCCCCTTAAGCAAAGTACCAGCCCCCTTTATATAGTGATCGAGGAGGCCAAGTGAGTCAATCTAGGAGAAGGAAACCTAGTTCTACTCCCACTAAAGGCTTAGTCTAAATAGGTTGACTCAATAAACTAGAGTTCTAATTAATTAATCAAAATAAATTGATCCAATTAGAACTCTACTCAACCAAAAACGGGAGACTAATTCTACTAAGGAATAAGCCTATTTAGAACAGGACTCAGTAAAGCAAAAAAAAAAAAAAAAAGGAATTTTGACCGAGAGCCAAGCGGGGTTCCCTCACTTTGGCTGAGTTGGAGTATGATGAAGGTCAAAGTAATGGTCTTCACTTATAGTTATTTGTCTGGCTATAGGATCCACCCTGGTTGCTGAAGGTCATGAGACTTGGCGCCGGCCAATTTTCAGCATGACGGTGGCCAATGATGCAGAAATCCATGTCTGGTCGATGATAGTCATGAGCTTGGCCCTCACTAATTTTTGCTGTTACGGTGGTTGATGATATCCCCTTCATGTGCGGAAGCCACCAGTTCTTGAATTTTTACCTTTCATCGATCTAGTGAACCTTTTATCGGTCTACCAAACCTTTCGTCGATTTAGCGGGTTTCCTCAGTAGCGGATGCCTCTCCGGTCTAGCAGGTTTCCTTATAGCCAAAGTAGTAGACCTTTTGCTGGTCTAGCATACTTGTGATGAATGTATCCTTTCACTAGATTAGGGGGTTCCCTTATCACCGAAGAAGCAGACCTTGTCCCGATTTGGCAAACTTGTGATGAATTTATCCTTTCGCTAGATTAGCAGGTTTCCTTAACATCAGAGCAGTGGACCTTTTGTCAGTCTAGCAGACTTGAGATGAATTTATTCCTTCACCAGATTAGCAACTTTTCCTTATCGCTGTAGCAACGAACCTTTAGCTGGCCTAGTAGACTTGTGATGAATTTATTCTTCACCAAATAAGTGGGTTTTTTTATCACTAAAGCAGTGAACCTTTTTCCGATTTAGCAAACTTGTATTGAATTTATCCTTTCACTGGGTTAGCAGGTTTCTTTATTTGCCAGAGTAACGGACCTCTTGCCGATCTAGCAAACTTATGTTGAATGTATCCATTTGCCGGATTAGCGATGTTGTTAGAATATCCTATTATGACAGGCGCCAGCCTTTTATTGAAATATCCCATTGTGTTAAAAGCCTGCGATGAACTTTAGTGGTGTGGATGCCTGAAGATATGTGACCAGATCCTTAAGAACTTGGTTGCAATTGAGCTTGAAGGCCTGTAGCTAGATTCCTGTGAACCTATTAGCATGTGAGCCTCAGGACCTGTCGCAAGGTCGTTGTGAACTTGTTAGAAAGCCTAACATTTGATCTTTGAGGGAGGACCTCTTGGCATGAGATATTGAGATGTCACATCTTCGGATTTGACCTCTTTTGCCGCTCAGGCGTTGAACTCATCTCTTTCTGATGAGAGACTGCTGAATGCTAAAACGTCTTAGATGTTGAGGCATCCTTCTATGTTAGATAAAGAGGATGAGGTGTCCTCTATGAGTAGATCCTCTTTGGACTTTGATACTGATTAGAGCTGAGCAGGGCCGGGTACCTGGTTCATTTTCATGGAATCGATCCCGATTAGAACCAGGTCCAAAACTTTTGGAACCAGTCTTGGAACTAGTTGGGATAGGGTCCAGAACCAGGTACTTGGTTCCTAATTTTTTCCTATTTCATTTTATTTCATTTCATTTAAATTTTTGGCTTGTGGTTGTGACTTTGTGAGAGAACCAATACACTCAACAAGCTAATCAATCATTTAAAATCAGATTTAATAGAGTGATAGCTAGATATTTACCATGCATTAAAGTCCAATTAGTTAGCTAGTAAATAGCATTTCATTTCATCCAGCATAAAAAAAATACCATTTTCTCATAGTATTATACATTAACAAAAAGATTTAGTAATACCATCTAAAGCCGAAACTTATGGTGGGATCGGAAGAACAACTGATGTCAATGGGTAATCGGGTAACTCAGATATTTTTAAAAAAAAAACTAATTGGACCAGATAAATAGGTAACGTGTCCAATTCCAGTTCTAAGTTTTCACGACCCAACTCTAGACCTGGTTGCAACCTGTTCTAGGATTTCGGAACCAGTCTCAGACCCAGTTCAACCGGGTTCGGGTATAGACTTGGCGAATCCAAACTGGGTCTAGAACCGCGTATCCAGTTTTTTTGCTCAGCCCTAGTACTGATAATCTAAAGTTAGTACTGATAATCCGGTTTAAGGCAAGAGTCAAATGATAAATATCTTTTATGCCAGTTGTTAATGCCATCTTGAGAACCTTTGATGAAGATTCATGGTTAACCAGGGTAGTGTGCCCATCCTAGAGGGTCATTGAGAAGGTTGGTTACACTCTTCTTCAATTCAAGGTTCTTAAGATCAAGGTGAACAGGTCGGTGTACCTGCTAGCATAATTTAGACTATCATGTATGCTGATTATACCAGCTTTACAGAATCAATTTTGCTGACCACGCCGACTCAATTATGTTGAGTATGCAGATATGTGATTACCTAATCTTGTATGCAAGTAGGTGAAGGTTTCATGCTAAGTTTAGGGTCCATTAGATAAGGCATGATTAAGGTATAGGTGGCTGATAGGTTAGGCCTAGTGATGCTCTATAGATTAAGATTAAGGGTAAAAAGTTGAGTGGTCGTTGGGTTAATTAGGCCAAGTCACGAGTCATAAGTCACCTCGGATAAGAAATCTTTCTTTTAATGGAGGTGTTCCCTTTAATTTTGCATTAAACTGCTCCTCTTATGAAGAAACCCCCCAATTTATGTTTATTATAACAGAAGCTCTAGATGTGTGATGTAGTAACCTGACCCTAACCCATATTTATTTATTTAAATCATATTTATTTATTTAATTAATCATGTTTATTCATTAAAGTTATCATGTTTATGGATTTAATCACTCATGGCTATTTGTTTAACCAAATCATGTTTATTAATTCAATTACCCTCAATTTGTATATTTACCATATTACCTTATGCCATTTAAATTTTTCGCATTCATTTACCGTATTGAATCATCCTGGTTTGAGGATAATTCATTTGGGTCCCATTTTGCAATTCAAGTTTCATTGATTGTTAATTCAAGTTTCGTTGATTGATTAAATTTCAAGTGAATTGATATTAGGCCACGATGATTATGATTGAGCATTAAATTATTTTTCATAATGTCAAAAAAAATTTAATGTTTAGCCATGCAAAAATATTTGGGCTCAAATTCATCAAATTCGGCCCAATTCATTTGGGCCCGATTCATTTTGGATTAAAATTTTAGCCCGAAAATTTTGGTGTAATTAGATTAAGTTAATTACAATCATTTGTACCTAATTTTAATTAGCAAAAAAGATATTTTGAAAGGATAAAATTCATCCAAGTATTTTTAGGGTCATTCTAGCCAAGCAAACATAACACATACACGCCCTCTCTCCCCTTTCGCCCTCTTCATGGCAGCAGCTGTTGGCAGCCCTTCATGGGTGTTTTTCGACCATCTCTCCGGTCAGCCCTGGTGGTTTTCGACCCCCCAACATCCTAGTACCTCAAGCTATCATCCTCAATTATCAAAACTCCTAAACCTCATCTCCATCTCAACTTATTTGCAATCAAAGTGAGTAATCTTGAAGTTTGATCTTGTTGGTTTTGATTTTTTATTTTAGTTTTGATTCTTGTTTTGATGTTTATGATCATTGATCACGATGTTTTGATAAGAAATAAGAGTTATTTTGGTGTTGATCATGGTGAAGTTGAGCTTGAATCATGCTAGGGTTTAGGGATGATCATGTTCATGCAAGCTTAAGTTAACACCATGTTTATGGATTGATTATGATGATTATGATGATTATTTTCTATTTGATTTTATAATATTTAGTTTTATTGATGATTATGATGATGTTTTTGGTGATTTTGAATGATTTCAAGTGAGGATTTATGTGAAAAAGGAAGAGAAAATTAAACCAGTGAGGGCTGAAAATTTCAAGAAAATAAGGCAAACTTTGGCAATAAACTGCTAATGGACGGCCTAACCAAAAATTATGATTTTTGGTGGATAGATAGTTCAGTGTGTTCGTGTTCAAAGGGATCCTGAATCGCCTTAATCCGAGGTCTGTGGAAAAAGTTATAGTCGTTTTACCAAAATTGTGCAGTTTGGACTAAAAACTGACACACCTGTGTTTTAGCCCCATTTTAGAAACCCTATTGTGGGAATCACATTTTGTGTTGTACATGAAAGTTTTTTGCAACTTCTTAAGCTTTTCATATTAGAGCTTTAGGTGTCCATTTGAAGTCTAGGGTGAAAGTTATGAATTTTTGAAGTGAAATGACCTGCTTTGGAGTAAATTGGGCTGTTATTGCAATTTCTGTGCAGCGTATACTTGGATGAAAATTCTAGAAATTTTACTGTAGATTGTCCATATTATTTTCGAATTTCCTATATGATTTCATGAATTTTGGTGGAGGATTTTGATTTTGGTGATTTTTAGAAGTATTTTGAGTAATTGTGTAAAGGGCAATAATAAAGATAAAGTGAGATTGATCATGCACTCATTTTGTGTATTTTGGGCCAAGCAAAGCAAGGTTATTTAAGGGAGAAATGAATATTCATGGACTTTTATGGAGCTTTGAGCTTGATTAATGAGAAAGAAGAAGACAAGTATACAATTTGGGAATTTGTTTATGAGCTTTGAATCATTTATAGATTTTACAAAGAAAATACCACATTTAGTGAGCTTAATAGCTTCTATTGAGTTCAATACTTCATTTGGGATGGAATTCTATATCTAATGGATTTATGAATGAAACATGAGAAGTGGGGAGAGTTGTGACTCAGAAACCATATTTATCCGACCAAGTTATTGCAGTTTATGCTATTTTGAACCAAGATATATCTCTCTTTGCCTCAAACCTTTATTACATACTCACTTCAGAATATATCAAATGTATTTATCATCAAGCCAATCTAGTGTACTCGCTCTTATCTTGAACCAAGTTATACATCAGCAAGCCTTAAACCTGTATCAGTAACCTATTTCAAAAAAGGCCACAACCACTCTCTCAATTGTCACCATCAAGGCCTTTTCCTTTGTAATCTCATTTATCTCATTGTGGACTATTTTACTTCTATTTTCTTTATATTGGATTTTTCAATTCAGTTTTGAAGTTATATTAAAGTACCCACGTTATGTATATCATTTAATTGCTCAATTTCTATTACACATACTTTTACTTACTCAATTATGCGAGTAAGGATCATTTATCGGCTACACATACTTACAATGATATACATGAAACAGAGTTGAGGCCTAGTTATCATTCCCCATTATGCATAAGTGTTATCAAGTTAGAACATATTTATCAAGTCAAATGACATTTATGAAACAGCTAACTTGTATCAAGTCAGACGACATTTTTAAAGAGTCAAGGTACGTCCATTGCCTGTATCTTCAAAAAGCAAAACATGTTTATCAAATTATAACTCTTAATGAGCTTATCAATGAATCGGTTTATACAATGATTTGTCATTTAACTTGTGACCCCGTCAGTTATCATCTATAGGGCGTCAGCCCATCATTTACCGGCGCGGCTTCAGGCCAACTCTTGATCGGATTGGCAGGTGTACGCCTATGTATAGATCATATCATTGCAAGGGGTTCATATCCTGATAATAGTAAGCAATTCAGTTTCATATTACTTTCTCATTTTCATTGTTATTACGAACTAAATGAATTGCGAAAGCGGGTATCCATCAACAGTGTTTCTATGCTCATTTTACAATGCAGGAATGCATGTACTGAGTTTCTGCTCACATTTTTGAATTCTTTTCATGTTTTCCATTTTAGGTAATGAAGTATCCCATGTTTCTCCATTTAGCAAGCCCTTTTGAAAGTCAACAGATGCTCACAGTGGATTTAACATAGCGTTAATGTTGGAATCGACCTCAGGGTCAAGTTGGATCTATATTCAATATACTTGTGTAGTGTGGAGTGCAAGTTAGCACCTGGTATAATTAATTCGATGGTATTGAAGTTAAACTATTATGGACTTTGGTCTTGAAGTGTTTCAGTTTAATAGATTTTGTGATTGTGAACATAAGTTATAAGATTAAATGGTTTCAGTGAGCCTTATCCTTATCAGGACGGCGGTAGCGCCTTCTATTATTAAGTCTCCGCTGTAGTTTTCTGTAAATCATATCATTAGCATTTTGGGGGCATTATAGATTTGGTATCAGAGCCTAAGGTTTTAAGGGCCACTGTGAGCTATGAACTGTTTAGGAGTTAGCTATCAAAGTATGTATGAGTTATGTTGGACCAGTTAAATGAGCCATTGACTATAAGTTCATATGTATCGGTATATATGGAGGAACCATTTCCATTTGGGTGACTCAATCATTCGGTAATATCCTGAGATTCAAGCATCAGCAAAGTGAAGTGTAGAACCATTTGGGTCACCTGTTAGTGAGATATGCTCTCATTTATCTTGGAGTTGTATTGTATGTTTCATTTCTCTCCTTTGTTCAAATTGTTGCAATCATGCACTCCGGCTGTGTGACCCGTTGATTTATGAACTCTGGTGTATGGCCGTTGAGCTATTGAAGTATTTCTCTCAATTTCAGGTACCTATTGTAAGGCTTTAAGCTTGGGTTTTAGCTAGTTTTTAGGCGGAACTCTGTCCGTTTCGCTTCAAAATTTGAGAGTTTCATTGAGGGGAATTAATATACTTGACCTTGACTACAGTGATGGTTGAAGCCAATGTGGGGATTCCATTTGCAACTTCTTAAGGGATTTATACAATGTCAAGTCAGATGTAAACCTCTAGATGAGAAAATGCCTGGTGGGGCAATATCTTTGAGGTGAACTACTATGAGATGAACACTGCAATGAGTGCTTATGTATGGTGATAACAATTAGTAGCTTATGGTGCGCTACTTAGCATTATATGGGTGGTACAAGTAAGATTAAGCTGCCATGTATCGGAATCAACTAGTCTTGATACTAAGATTTTACATCAGCAATGCTGTCATTACTTCTTGTAATTGACTTATTTCTGCCCTAGTTCCCTTGAATTGTTCAGAGGCATCATTTCTTTGTTGCTAACACCCTCTTGAGTTGTAATGGAGTGTTTATGAAAAATTTCATGTGTCGTCTGTGGGGAGTTCTTCAAACACATCTGAGCAAGCTTTCTTATGAGTAATTCGAACCCTGACAATCACAGTTGTTTAATTCTCTATTTCCATAAAGGAGCCTATAATGACCCCCGGTGTACATTACTGTGTGATTTGCAGTTCTTCCTAAGCATATTTGACTCATTCTACTTGCAGCTCAGTCATCACAATGTTCACATTTTTACTGTCACCTACTTGAACTCCTTGCTTCTATTTGGGTACTATTCATTTATTACTTGCAAAGCCTTTAGTTGCTTCAGACCCAGTCATTGAGTGCCCTTTCAGCAATTAAATGCATCCATATTATTTGTGTTTCTATAGCACCGTAACATCATGCTGGCATACTACCCTATGGCCGTGACTGCATGTCATTATTCAAGTTATTTTGGTAATCCTTTCTTTTCTGATACAGCCTAGCTTGGTAATGATAAACAACGATTTATGCTATTTCCATATGCTAACAGTTTTGAAGTTTATATGCCTACCCAAGACTTCCATTTACTGCAAAATGTATTATTGATGGATGTCATCATGTTCAGTCATAACATTGACTCCTTCATCTTGACGTATTGTCCTTTCAAAAACCAGATGAATAAAATTTTCCTTCTGATAGTGTTGACCCTTATCTTCGTTATTTTACTCACATACGCATGTCGTATGACTTTTCAAAAGCCACTTTGGTAATCTGTTACATTTCTTCATCTTCACTACTTAATACTCCCTCCCAACTTTATAACATCGATCATTTACTTTACTATCATTACCATCATGAATAAACTGCATGTCTTGTATATGCAGGTTATTTCTATGCCTTGCCTCTTTCATTACGATTCTTCGTCCTTTCATTCATTCAGCTTACATGTCGGTCCTTTCTAACCAATAAACAAATATCTTTGCAAGAGTTCATATTGTGGTAACATCTCTTTACATTTTAGATTACCCCCTTGTCATTTCAATTTACTGAGACCAGTAGGCAGTTAAATGTTTATCTTTTATACACATGCCTCTAGTAGTATTGCTGGAACCATATTCATTGGACATTCACCAGTTTGATTGGCAGATCTGGTATCATTATGGGGGTGAACTGACTGTGTACTTACAGGACTAAGATGATTGGTAAGGATCTTAAGGTTACCTTGAGAGATAAGGATTGGCTAAACGTGCGTTTCTACGGACCGAGGGAAGAAAAGCCCTATTTATCCCCCCAATTACATTGTGCAAGCAAGTAAATTCTCATGCCAGTAATGCATTCAATATTAGTGATTTGTCACCTGCACTCGGTATATACATATCCATAATTACATCTTGTGAATTTAGAGATATTTCATCTAAGGGCTTTCAGAACTGTTTTCTCCTAAGAAGCATTGATTTTCATATCAACCTATTTCTAGGTGCTCAATCCATTTTTAGAGCCCCTATCACATGGCCCCCAACAGAGTTCAAGGAATTATAGATTTAGTAAAGTGAGTTGTTACCGAAGGGAGTTACTTAACCAAGTGTGCTATCATGGGAAACCTTAGTTTTATATGTGTGAAGAAAGAAGGCAGAACCTTAGGGTTGTGTACTGCATACAGAGAGTTGAACAAGATCGCTATCAAAAACAAGTGCCCTATATCTTGAATAAATGATTTATGGGATTAATTCCCAACAACAGAAGTCTTTTCCAGGAATAATTTGAGGTCCAGATATCACACCTAAACCATGTAACTACAGTATATCTTTTGCAAGAATGCCTTTTATCATAATTTTTGAAATTGTTTGCTTGTCTCATTTTCAAAACTTGATACTATCTAATATTATTTAATCTCCCTTGCATTTTAACCCAATATTTCCCATTAGCGTGATCTTCATGTCTTTGCAAACCCATTGCTAAATGTGCAACATATTTTTATTTGACCTTATATGGTTGTCAACATTCCAGTGCTCTCGACCTTCGGCATCTTTATTTCATGATCATGAGTTGTAGTTCATTCCGTTGAGAGCTGATTCACACATCTACCTTACATCTCATTTATTCAAAATGATAAGCTTGTATAACTGGTTCTGAATTCATAATGTAATTCAACTCTCATTGGTGTGGGTGATTGTGATTGTCATAATCCCCTTACTTTCTTTATTTTGAACTTCAACTCCCACACATATATCTTACATTCTGATAAATAAACTTCTGTATTCTCTATTTAATTTTATTATTGTACTCAAATTGACTTCATATAAGTAAAGGCACGTTCCTATTGTAGTTTGCTCAATCTATTTATCTATCCATTAGCACTTTGTTGTCAATCGATTTTTCTATCCATTACACTTTACTTGTTCAATCTATTTGTCTACCTATTGCACTTTGCTTATCCAGTTTATCTATCTATTTATTGCGCATTGCTTGTCCGATCTATCTATTGCACTTATCTTATTGCTTGTGGCTATAAAGTCACCTAGTTGAGGCTCCGTTGCTTGTCATCTTGTTTCCAATTTGTTAGTTAAACCCAAGTATGACCATGCCATCTTTCCCCTTACTTGATTATTTATTGGACCTTTTATGATCTATATTTATAAACCACACTACTTATGGCATTGTATTTCAGAATTTATGATACACTTATAATTATCTTTATTTTAACCACCCCATGATAATCTCTCCTTTATTAACCTTTTCTAGTCTCATTGCTCATTTCTTTTGTATGCAATGATTCGCTTGGCTAAGAATTTCATCACTCTTATCCCCAACCATGGTCATTTCACTGCCAATTATCGACCGGAAGCATATCCTTGAGCAGTCTGATGAAGGGAGATCATGTGATGCAGTAGGAATATCAGATGAGGACATTTTGATAAGGGCATAACATCAAGCACGATCTAATTATATTGGAATGAGTTAGAAGAAACATTGAGTATAAGGTCAGGGCTAACCCAAGCAAGCATGTTGAGGTGATACAAGGTCGACAAAAGAGTTGTGCTGGCAAAACAAAGAAATAGCCAAAGTCTCAGATGGGTTATAAAGTATTTCAAAAAGCTTTTCTAATCAAAGTAGTAAGAATCCGACTATCCAAGGACAAGTAGGGACTAGCTACATGAGGTCTTATGATTCATTGAAAGGTTAAATCCTGTAGCTTGTTGGCTACACCTACCTGTTGAACCCGAGCATGTATATGACGTGCTTATAGCTCGATAGAGTATCAAAGTACTTACCAGGGTTTACATTAGTTTCCATTAGTGGACAAGGTGATGAAACAGTAGTGAGCACCTCCTCACTAGTAACAAGGTTCTTTTCTTTCGAAGAGCATATCAATTTTGGATCATAGTAATTGAGTTCATTGAGGCTATTGTGTGAGAAGTATTCGGATCTACTACTGAAACATGGGATTAAGCAGTTACACAATACGTAGACGCCCTTAGTTGGAATACATTGGGTAAATTATACCTCTTCAGAGGGAAGCAATGGGAACCAAGGGCCCATGTATTTTTTTTTTTTTTTTAAAGCAGCATTGCGTACATTTGGCAAGCGTCATAAGTTTCGAGGACGAAACTCTTTAAGGGGGGAAGACTGTAGTAACCCGACCCTAACTCATATTTATTTATGTAACTCATATTTATTTATTTAATTAATCATATTTATTCATTTAATTTATCATGTTTATAGATTTAATCACTCATGGTTATTTGTTTAACCAAATCATGTTTATTAATTCAATTACACTCAATTTGTATATTTACCAAATTACCTTATGCCATTTAAATTTTTCGCATTCATTTACCGTATTTAATCATCCCGGTTTGAGGATAATTCATTTGGGTCCCATTTTGCAATTCAAGTTTCATTGATTGTTAATTCAAGTTTCATTGATTGATTAAATTTCAGGTGAATCGATATTAGGCCTCGATGATTACGATTGAGCATTAAATTATTTTTCATAATGTCACAAAAAAATTTAATGTTTAGCCATGCAAAAATATTTGAGCTCAAATTCATTAAGTTCGGCCCAATTCATTTGGGCCCGATTTGCGGCCCGATTCATTTTGGGTTAAACTTTTGGCTCGAAAATTTTGGTGTGATTAAATTAAGTTAATTACTATCATTTGTGCCTAATTTTAATTAGTAAAAAAGATATTTTAGAAGGATAAAATTTAGCCAAGTATTTTTGGGGTCATTCTAGCCAAGCAAACATAACACATACACACCCTCTCTCTCCTTTCTCCCTCTTCATGGCAGCAGCTACTGGCAGCCCTTCATGGGTGTTTTTCGACCATCTTTCCGATCAGCCCTGGTGGTTTTCGACCCCCCAACATCCTAGTACCTCAAGCTATCATCCTCGATCATCAAAACCCCTAAACCTCATCTCCATCTCAACTTATTTGCAATCAAAGTGAGTAATCTTGAAGTTTGATCTTGTTGGTTTTGATTTTTTATTTTAGTTTTGATTCTTATTTTGATGTTTATGATCATTGATCATGATGTTTTGATAAGAAATAAGAGTTATTTTGGTGTTGATCATGGTGAAGTTGAGCTTGAATCATGCTAGGGTTTAGGGATGATCATGTTCATGCAAGCTTAAGTTAAAATCATGTTTATGGATTGATTGTGATGATTGTGATGATTATTTTGTATTTGATTTTATAATATTTAGTTTTATTGAGGATTATGATGATGGTTTTGGTGATTTGGAATGATTTCAAGTGAGGATTTATGTGAAAAAGGAAGAGAAAACTAAGCCAGTGAGGGCTGAAAATTTCAAGAAAACAGGACAGAATTTGGCAATAAATTGGTAATGGACGGCCCAACCAAAAATTATTATTTTTGGTGGGTAGATAGTTCCGTGTGTTCGCTTTCAAAGGGCTCTTGAATCGTGTTAATCCGAGGTCCAGGGAAAAAGTTATGGTTGGTTTACCAAAACTGTGCAGATTAGACCAAAAACTAACACACTTGTGTTTTAGCCCCATTTTAGGAACCCTATTGCGGGAATCAAGTTTTGTGTTGTACATGAAAGTTTTTTGAAACTTCTTAATCTTTTCGTATTGGGGTCTTAGGTTTCCATTTGAGGTCTAGGGTGAAAGGTATGAATTTTTGAAGTGAAATGACCTGCTTTGGAGCAAATTGGGCTGTTATTGCAATTTCTGTGCAGTGTATACTCGGAGAAAACATCTAAATATTTTACTGTAGATTGTCCGTATTATTTTCAAATTTCCTGTATGATTTCATGAATTTTGGTTGAGGATTTTGATTTTGGTGATTTTGGGCCAAGCAAAGCAAGGTTATTTAAGGGAGAAATGAATATTCATGGACTTTTACGGAGCTTTGAGCTTGATTAATGAGAAAGAAGAAGACAAGTATACAATTTGAGAGTTTGTTTATGAGCTTTGAATTGTTTATGGATTTTATAAAGAAAATACCACATTTAGTGAGCTTAATAGCTTCTATTGAGTTCAATACTTCATTTGGGGTGAAATTCTATATCTAATGGATTTATGAATGAAATATGAGAAGTGGGGAGAGTTGTGACTCAGAAACCATATTTATCAGACCAAGTTATTGCAGTTTATGCTATTTTGAACCAAGATATATCTCTCTTGGCCTCAAACCTTTATTACGTACTCACTTCAGAATATATCAAGTGTATTTATCATCAAGCCAATCTAGTGTACTCGCTGTTATCTTGAACCAAGTTATACATCAGCAAGCCTTAAACCCGTATCAGTAACCTATTTTAGAAAAAGCCACAACCACTCTCTCAATTGTCACCATCAAGGCCTTTTCCTTTGTAATCTCATTTATCTCATTGTGGACTATTTTACTTCTATTTACTTTATATTGGATTTAATTACTTTCATCCATTCAGTTTTGAAGTTATATTAAAGTACCCACGTTATGTATATTATTTAATTGCTCAATTTCTATTACACATACTTTTACTTACTCAATTATGCGAGTAAGGATCATTTACCGACTACATATACTTACAACGATATATATGAAACAGAGTTGAGGCCTAGTTATCGTTCCCCATTATGCATAAGTGTTATCAAGTCAGAACATATTTATCAAGTCAAATGACATTTATGAAACAGCTGACTTGTATAAAGTCAGACGACATTTTTAAAGACTTAAGGTACGTCCATTGCCTGTATCTTCAGAAAGCAAAACATGTTTATCAAATTACAACTCTTAATGAGCATATCAATGAATCAATTTATACAATGATTTATCATTTAACTTGTGACCCCGTCAGTTATCATCTATAGGGCGTCAGCCCATCATTTACCCGCGCGGCTTCAGGCCAACTCTTGATCGGATTGGTAGGTGTACGCTTATGTACAGATCATATCATTGCAAGGGGTTCACATCCTGATAATTATAAGCAATTCAGTTTCATATTACTCTCTCATTTTCATTGTTATTACGAACTAAATGAATTGCAAAAGCGGGTACCCATCAACAGTGTTTCTATGCTCATTTTACAATACAGGAATGCATGTACTGAGTTTTTGTTCACATTTTTGAATTGCTTTCATGTTTCTCATTTTAGGTAATGAAGTATCCCATGTTTCTCCGTTTAGCAAGCCCTTTCGGAAGTCAACAGATGCTCATAGTGGTTTCAGCATGGCATAAATGTTGGAATCAACCTCAGGGTGAAGTTGGGTCTATATTCAATATACTTGTGTAGTGTGGAGTGCAAGTTATTGCATGGTATGATTAAGTCGATGGTATTGAAGTTAAACTATTATGGACTTTGGCCTTGAAGTGTTTCAGGTTAATAGATTTTGTGATTGTGAACATGAGTTGTAAGATTGAATGGTTTCAGTGAGTCTCGTCCTTATCAGGACGACGGTAGCGCCTTCTATTATTAAGTCTTCCGCTGCAGTTTTCTGTAAATCATATCATTAGCATTTTGGGGGCGTTACAGATTTGGTATCAGAGCCTAAGGTTTTAAGGGCCACTGTGAGCTATCAAGTGTTTATGAGTTAGCTATCAAAGTGTGTATGAGTTACGTTGGACTAGTTAAATGAGCTATTGACTATAAGTTCATATGTATGGACATATATAGAGGAACCATTTCCATTTGGGTGACTCAATCATTTGGTAATATCCTGAGATTCAAGCATTAACAAAGTGGAGTGTGGAACCATTTGGATCACCTGTTAGTGAGATATGCTCTCATTTATCTTGGAGTTGTATTATATGTTTCATTTCTCTCCTTTGTTTAAATTTTTGCAATCGCGCACTCCGGGTATGTGACCCGTTGAGTTATGAACTCCGGCGTATGGCCGTTGAGCTATTGAAGTGCTTCTCTCCATTTCAGGTATATATCGTAAGGCTTTAAGCCTTGGTTTTGGCCAATATTTAGGCGGAACTCTGTCCGTTTTGCTCCAGAATTTGGGAGTTTCATTGAGGTGAATTAATATACTTGACCTTGAGTACAGTGATGGTTGAAGCCAATGTGGGGATGCCATTTGTAAATTCTTAAGGAATTTATACAATGTCAAGTCAGATGTAAACCTCTAGATGAGGAAATGCCTGGTGGGGCAATATCTTTGAGGTGAACTACTATGAGAAGAACACTGCAATGAGTGCTTATGTATGGTGATAACAATTAATAGCTTATGGTGCGCTACTTGGCATTATATGGGTGGTACAAGTAAGATTAAGCTGCCATGTATCGGAATCATTTGGTCTTGATACTAAGACTTTACATCAGCAATGCTGCCATTACTTCCTATAATTGACTTATTTCTGCCTTAGTTACCTTGAATTGCTCAGAGGCATCATTTTTTTGTCGCTAACACCCTCTTGAGTTGTAATGGAGTGTTTATGGAAAATTTCATGTGTCATCTGCGGGGAGTTCTTTAAACATATCTGAGCAACCCTTCTTATAGGTGATTCAAACCCTGACAATCACAATCGTTTAATTCTCTATTTCCGCAAAGGAGCCTATAATGACCCCCGGTGTACATTACTGTGTGATTCACAGTTCTTCCTAAGCGTATTTGACTAATTCTACTTGCAGCTCAGTCATCACAATATTCATATTTTTACTGTCACCTACTTGAACTCCTTACTTCTATTTGGGCACTATTTATTTATTGCTCGCAAAGCCTTTAGTTGCTTCAGACCCAGTCATTGAGTGCCCTTTCAGCAATTAAATATATCCATATTGTTCGTGTTTCTATAGCACCGTAACGTTATGCTGGCATACTACTCTATTGCCGTGAGTGCATGTCGTTATTCAAGTTATTTTGGTAATCCTTTCTTTTCTGATATAGCCTAGCTTGGTAATGATGAACAACGATTTGTGCTATTTCCATATGCCAGTAGTTTTGAAGTTTATATGCCTACCCAAGACTTCCATTTACTGCAAAATGTATTATTGATGGATGTCATCATGTTCAGTTATAATATTGACGCCTTCAGGTTAACGTATTGTCCTTTCAAATACTAGATGAATAAAATTTTCCCTCTGATAGTGTCGACCCTTATCTTCATCATTTTACTCACATACGCATATCGTTTGGCTTTTCAAAAGCCGCTTTGGTAATCTGTTACATTTCTTCACCTCCACTACTTAATACTCCCTCTCAACTTCATAACATCGATCATTTACTTTACTATCATGAACATCAAGAATAAACTGCATGTCTTATATATGCAGGTCATTTCTATGCCTTGCCTCTTTCATTACGATTCTTCGTCCTTTCATTCATTTATCTTACATGTCGGTCCTTTCTAACCAATAAAGAAATATCTTTGCAAGAGTTCATGTTGTGGTCACGTCTCTTTACATTTTAGATTACCCCCTTGTCATTTCAATTTACTGAGACCAGTAGGCAGTTGAATGTTTATCTTTTATACACATGCCTCTAGTAGTATTGCTGGAACCATATTCGTTGGACATTCACCAGTTTAATTGGCAGATCTGGTATCATTATGGGGGTGAACTGACTGTGTACTTACAGGACTAAGATGATTGGTAAGGATCTTAAGGTTACCTTGAGAGATAAGGATTGGCTAAATGTGCATTTCTACGGGCCGAGGGAAGAAATGCCTTATTTATCCCCCCAATTACATTGTGCATGTAAGTGAATTCTCATGTCAGTAATGCATTGAATATTAGTGATTTGTCAACCACACTCGATATATACATATCCATAATTACATCTTGTGAATTTAGAGATGTTTCATCTGAGTACTTTTAGAACTGTTTTCTCCTAAGAAGCATTGATTTTCAGATCAACCTATTTCTAGGTGCTCAATTCATTTTTGGTGCCCCTATCACATGGCCCCCAGCGGAGTTCAAGGAATTATAGATTTAGTAAAGTGAGTTGTTGCCGAAGGGAGTTACTTAACCAAGTTTGCCATCATGGGAAACCCTAGTTTTATATGTGTGAAGAAAGAAGGCAGAACCTTATGGTTGTGTACTGCACACAGAGAGTTGAACAAGATCGCTATCAAAAATAAGTGCCCTATACCTTGAATAAATGATTTATGGGATTAATTCCCAACAACAGAAGTCTTTTCCAGGAATGATTTAAGGTCCGGATATCACACTTAAACCATGCAACCACAGTTTATCTTTTACAAGAATGCCTTCTATCATAATTCTTAAAATTGTTTGCTTGTCTCATCTTCAAAACCTGATACTATCCAATATTGTTTAATCTCCCTGGCATTTCAACCCGATATTTCCTATTAGCGTGATCTTCATGTCTTTGCAAACCCATTGTCAAATATGCAATATATTTTTATTCGATCTTATGTGGTTGTCAACATTCTAGTGCTCTCAACCTTCACCATCTTTATTTTATGATCATGAGTTGTAGTTCATTCTATTGAGAGCTGATTCAAACATCTGCCTTACATCTCATTTATTCAAAATGATAAGCTTGTATAACTTGTTCTGAATTCATAATGTAATTCAACTCTCATTGGTGTGGGTGATTGCGATTGTCATAATCCCCTTACTTTCTTTATTTTGAACTTCCACACATATATCTTACATTCTGATAAATAAACTTCTGCATTCTCTATTTAATCCTATTGTTGTACTCAAATTGACTTCATATAAGTAAAGGCACATTCCTATTGTAGCTTGCTCAATCTAATTATCTATCCATTGGCCCTTTATTGTCCAATCCATTTATCTATCAATTATACTTTGCTTGTTCTATCTATTTGTCTATCTATTGTACTTTGCTTATCCAGTCCATCTATCTATCTATTGCGCATTGCTTGTCCCATCTATCTACTGCACTTATCTTATTGCTTGCGGCTATAAAGTCATCTAGTTAAGGCTCCGTTGCTTATCATCTTGTTTCCAATTTGTCAGTTAAACCCAAGTATAACCATGCCATCTTTCTCCTTAGTTGATTATTTATTGGACCTTTTATGATCCATATTTATAAACCGCACTTCTTATGGCATTGTATTTTAGAATTTATAATACACTTATGGATATCTTTATTTTAACCACCCCATGATAATCTCTCCTTTATTAACCTTTTCTAGTCTCATTGCTCATTTCTTTTGTATGCAATGATTCGCTTGGCTAAGAATGTCATGACTTTTATCCCAACCATGGTCATTTCACTGCCCATTCTCGACCGGAAGCATATCCTTGAGTAGTCTGATGAGGGGAGATCATGTGATGCAGTAGGAATATCAGAGGAGGACATTTTGATAAGGGCATAATATCAAGCACTATCTAAGTATATTAGAATGAGCTAGAAGAAACATTGAGTATAAGGTCAGAGCTAACCCAAGCAAGCATCTTGAGGTGATACAAGGTCGACAAAAGAGTCGTGCTGGCAAAACAAAGAAATAACCAAAGTCTCAGATGGATGAAGTATTTCAAAAAGCTTTTCTAATCAAAGTAGTAAGAATTCGACTATCCAAGGACAAGTAGGGACTAGCTATATGAGGCCTTGTGATTCATTGAAAAGTTAAATCTTGTAGCTTGTTGGCTGCACCTACCTGTTGAACCCGAGCACGTATATGACGTGCTTATAGCTCGATATAGCATTAGAGTACTTACCAGGGTATACATTAGTTTCCATTAGTGGACAAGGTAATGATACAGTAGTGAGCACCTCCTCACTAGTAACAAGGTTCTTTTCTTTCGAAGACCATATCAATTTTAGATCACAGTAATTGAGTTCATTGAGGCTATTGTGTGAGAAGTATCCGGATCTACTACTGAAACATGGGATTAAGCAGTTACACAATACGTAGACGCCCTTAGTTGGAATACATTGGGCAAATTATACCTCTTCAGAGGGAAGCAATGGGAACCATGGGCCCATGTATTTTTTTTTTTTTAAAAGCAGCATTGCATACATTTGGCAAGCATCATAAGTTTCGAGGACGAAACTCTTTAAGGGGGGAAGACTGTAGTAACCTGACCCTAAGTCATATTTATTTATGTAACTCATATTTATTTATTTAATTAATCATATTTATTCATTTAATTTATCATGTTAATGTATTTAATCACTCATGGTTATTTGTTTAACCAAATCATATTTATTAATTCAATTACACTCAATTTGTATATTTACCAAATTACCTTATGCCATTTAAATTTTTCGCATTCATTTACCGTATTTAATCATCCCGGTTTGAGGATAATTCATTTGGGTCCCATTTTGCAATTCAAGTTTCATTGATTGTTAATTCAAGTTTCATTGATTGATTAAATTTCAGGTGAATCGATATTAGGCCTCGATGATTACGATTGAGCATTAAATTATTTTTCATAATGTCACAAAAAAATTTAATGTTTAGCCATGCAAAAATATTTGAGCTCAAATTCATTAAGTTCGGCCCAATTCATTTGGGCCCGATTTGCGGCCCGATTCATTTTGGGTTAAACTTTTGGCTCGAAAATTTTGGTGTGATTAAATTAAGTTAATTACTATCATTTGTGCCTAATTTTAATTAGTAAAAAAGATATTTTAGAAGGATAAAATTTAGCCAAGTATTTTTGGGGTCATTCTAGCCAAGCAAACATAACACATACACACCCTCTCTCTCCTTTCTCCCTCTTCATGGCAGCAGCTACTGGCAGCCCTTCATGGGTGTTTTTCGACCATCTTTCCGATCAGCCCTGGTGGTTTTCGACCCCCCAACATCCTAGTACCTCAAGCTATCATCCTCGATCATCAAAACCCCTAAACCTCATCTCCATCTCAACTTATTTGCAATCAAAGTGAGTAATCTTGAAGTTTGATCTTGTTGGTTTTGATTTTTTATTTTAGTTTTGATTCTTATTTTGATGTTTATGATCATTGATCATGATGTTTTGATAAGAAATAAGAGTTATTTTGGTGTTGATCATGGTGAAGTTGAGCTTGAATCATGCTAGGGTTTAGGGATGATCATGTTCATGCAAGCTTAAGTTAACACCATGTTTATGGATTGACTATGATGATTATGATGATTATTTTCTATTTGATTTTATAATATTTAGTTTTATTGATGATTATGATGATGTTTTTGTGATTTTGAATGATTTCAAGTGAGGATTTATGTGAAAAAGGAAGAGAAAATTAAACCAGTGAGGGCCGAAAATTTCAAGAAAATAAGGCAAACTTTGGCAATAAACTGCTAATGGACGGCCTAACCAAAAATTATGATTTTTGGTGGATAGATAGTTCAGTGTGTTCGTGTTCAAAGGGATCCTGAATCGCCTTAATCTGAGGTCTGTGGAAAAAGTTATAGTCATTTTACCAAAATTGTGCAGTTTGGACTAAAAACTGACACACCTGTATTTTAGCCCCATTTTAGAAACCCTATTGTGGGAATCACATTTTGTGTTGCACACGAAAGTTTTTTGCAACTTCTTAAGCTTTTCATATTAGGGCTTTAGGTGTCCATTTGAGGTCTAGGGTGAAAGTTATGAATTTTTGAAGTGAAATGACCTGCTTTGGAGTAAATTGGGCTGTTATTGCAATTTCTGTGCAGCGTATACTTGGAGAAAAATTCTAAAAATTTTACTGTAGATTGTCCATATTATTTTCGAATTTCCTATATGATTTCATGAATTGTGGTGGAGGATTTTGATTTTGGTGATTTTTAGAAGTATTTTGAGTAATTGTGTAAAGGGCAATAATAAAGATAAAGTGAGATTGATCATGCACTCATTTTGTGTATTTTGGGCCAAGCAAAGTAAGGTTATTTAAGGGAGAAATGAATATTCATGGACTTTTATGGAGCTTTGAGCTTGATTAATGAGAAAGAGGAAGACAAGTATACAATTTGGGGGTTTGTTTAGGAGCTGTGAATCATTTATGGATTTTATAAAGAAAATACCACATTTAGTGAGCTTAATAGCTTCTATTAAGTTCAATACTTCATATGGGGTGAAATTCTATATCTAATGGATTTATGAATGAAATATGAGAAGTGGGGAGAGTTGTGACTCAGAAACCATATTCATCAGACCAAGTTATTGCAATTTATGCTATTTTGAACCAAGATATATCTCTCTTGGCCTTAAACCTTTATTACGTACTCACTTCAGAATATATCAAATGTATTTATCATCAAGCTAATCTGGTGTACTCACTGTTATCTTGAACCAAGTTATACATCAGCAAGCCTTAAACCCGTATCAGTAACCTATTTCAGAAAAAGTCACAACCACTCTCTCAATTGTCACCATCAAGGCCTTTTCCTTTGTAATCTCATTTATCTCATTGTGGACTATTTTACTTCTATTTACTTTATATTGGATTTAATTCCTTTCATCAATTCAGTTTTGAAGTTATATTAAAGTACCCACATTATGTATATCATTTAATTGCTCAATTTCTATTACACATACTTTTACTTACTCAATTATGCGAGTAAGGATCATTTACCGACTACGTATAATTACAATGATATATATGAAACAGAGTTGAGGCCTAGTCATCGTTCCCTATTATGCATAAGTGTTATCAAGTCAGAACATATTTATTAAGTCAAATGACATTTATGAAACAGCTGACTTGTATCAAGTCAGACGACATTTTTAAAGACTCAAGGTATGTCCATTGCCTGTATCTTCAGAAAGTAAAACATGTTTATCAAATTACAACTCTTAATGAGCTTATCAATGAATCAGTTTACACAATGATTTATCATTTAACTTGTGACCCTGTCAGTTATCACCTATAGGGCGTCAGCCCATCATTTACCGGCGCGGCTTCAGGCCAACTCTTAATCAGATTGGCAGGTGTACGCTTATGTATAGATCATATCATTGCAAGGGGCTCACATCCTGATAATAATATGCAATTCAGTTTCATATTACTCTCTCATTTTTATTGTTATTACGAACTAAATGAATTGCAAAAGCGGGTACCCATCAACAGTGTTTTTATGCTCATTTTACAATACAGGAATGCATGTACTGAGTTTTTATTGACATTTTCAAATTGTTTTTATGTTTTCCATTTTAGGTAATGAAGTATCCCATGTTTCTCCATTTAGCAAGCCCTTTCGGAAGTCAACAGATACTCATAGTGGATTCAGCATAGCATGAATGTTGGAATCGACCTCGGGGTGAAGTTGGGTCTATATTCAATATACTTGTGTAGTGTGGAGTGGAAGTTAGCACATGGTATGATTAAGTCGATGGTATTGAAGTTAAACTATTATAGACTTTGGCCTTGAAGTGTTTCAGTTTAATAGATTTTGTGATTGTGAACATGAGTTATAAGATTGAATGGTTTCAGTGAGCCTCGTCCTTATCAGAACGGCGGTAGCGCCTTCTATTATTACGTCTTCCGCTGCAGTTTTCTGTAAATCATATCATTAGCATTTTGGGGGCGTTACAGATTTGGTATCAGAGCCTAAGGATTTAAGGGCCACTGTGAGCTATCAAGTATTTATGAGTTAGCTATCAAAGTGTATATGAGTTATGTTGGACCAGTTAAATGAGCTATTGACTATAAGTTCATATGTATGGACATATATAGAGGAACCATTTCCATTTGGGTGACTCAATCATTTGGTAATATCCTGAGATTCAAGCATTAGCAAAGTGGAGTGTGGAACCATTTGGATCACCTGTTAGTGAGATATGCTCTCATTTATCTTGGAGTTGTATTGTATGTTTCATTTCTCTCCTTTGTTTAAATTTTTGCAATCGTGCACGCCGGGTATGTGACCCGTTGAGTTATGAACTTCGGCGTGTGGCTGTTGAGCTATTGAAGTGTTTCTCTCCATTTCAGGTATCTATTGTAAGGCTTTAAGCCTAGGTTTTAGCCAATTTTTAGGCGGAACTCTGACCGTTTCGCTCCAGAATTTGAGAGTTTCATTGAGGTGAATTAATATACTTGACCTTGAGTACAGTGATGGTTGAAGCCAATGTGGGGATGCCATTTGTAACTTCTTAAGGGATTTATACAATGTCAAGTCAGATGCAAACCTCTAGATGAGGAAATGCCTGGTGGGGCAATATCTTTGAGGTGAACTACTATGAGAAGAACACTGCAATGAGTGCTTATGTATGGTGATAACAATTAGTAGTTTATGGTGCGCTACTTGGCATTATATGGGTGGTACAAGTAAGATTAAGCTGCCATATATCGGAATCATCTGGTCTTGATACTAAGACTTTACATCAGCAATGCTACCATTACTTCCTGTAATTCACTTATTTCTGCCCTAGTTACCTTGAATTGCTCAGAGGCATCATTTCTTTGTTGCTAACACCCTCTTAAGTTGTAATGGAGTGTTTATGGAAAATTTCATGTGTCGTCTGTGGGGAGTTCTTTAAACGCATCTGAGCAACCTTTCTTATAGGTGATTCAAACCCTGACAATCACAGTCGTTTAATTCTCTATTTCCACAAAGGAGCCTATAATGACCCCTGATGTACATTACTGTGTGATTCACAGTTCTTCCTAAGCATATTTGACTCATTCTACTTGCAGCTCGGTCATCACAATTTTCATATTTTTACTGTCACCTACTTGAACTCCTTGCTTCTATTTGGGCACTATTTATTTATTGCTTGCAAAGCCTTTAGTTGCTTCAGATCCAGTCATTGAGTGCCCTTTCAACAATTAAATATATCCATATTGTTCGTGTTTCTAAAGCACCGTAACGTCATACTGGCATACTACTCTATGGCCATGACTGCATGTCGTTATTCAAGTTATTTTGGTAATCCTTTATTTTCTGATGCAGCCTAGCTTGGTAATGATGAACAACGATTTGTGCTATTTCCATATGCCAGCAGTTTTGAAGTTTATATGCCTACCCAAGACTTTCATTTACTGCAAAATGTATTATTGATGGATATCATCATGTTCAGTCATAATATTGACGCCTTCATGTTGACGTACTGTCCTTTCAAATACCAGATGAATAAAATTTTTCTTCTGATAATGTTGACCCTTATCTTCATCATTTTACTCACATATGCATATCGTATGACTTTTCAAAAGCCGCTTTGGTAATCTGTTACATTTCTTCACCTTCACTACTTAATTCTCCCTCTCAACTTGATAACATCGATCATTTACTTTACTATCATGACCATCAAGAATAAACTGCATGTATTGTATATGCAGGTCATTTCTATGCCTTGCCTCTTTCATTAGGATTCTTCGTCCTTTCATTCATTTAGCTTACATGTCGGTCCTTTCTAACCAATAAAGAAATATCTTTGCAAGGGTTCACGTTGTGGTCACATCTCTTTACATTTTAGATTACCCCCTTGTCATTTCAATTTACTGAGACCAGTAGGCAGTTGAATGTTTATCTTTTATACATATGCTTCTACTGGTATTACTGGAACCATATTCACTGGACATTCACCAGTTTGCTTGGCAGATCTGGTATCATTATGGGGGTGAACTGACTGTGTACTTACAGGACTAAGATGATTGGTAAGGATCTTAAGGTTACCGTGGGAGATGAGGATTAGCTAAATGTGCATTTCTACGGGCCGAGGGAAGAAAAGCCTTATTTATCCCCCCAATTACATTGTGCACGCAAGTGAATTCTCATGTCAGTAATGCATTGAATATTAGTGATTTGTCAACCACACTCGATATATACATATCCATAATTACATCTTGTGAATTTAGAGATGTTTCATCTAAGTACTTTCAGGACTGTTTTCTCCTAAGAAGCATTGATTTTCAGATCAACCTATTTCTAGGTGCTTAATCCATTTTTAGAGCCCCCATCACATGGGCCCCAGCAGAGTTCAAGGAATTATATATTTAGTAAAGTGAGTTGTTACCGAAGGGAGTTACTTAACCAAGTTTGCCATCATGGGAAATCCTAGTTTTATATGTGTGAAGAAAGAAGGCAGAACCTTATGGTTGTGTACTGTGCACAGAGAGTTGAACAAGATCGCTATCAAAAATAAGTGCCCTATACCTTGAATAAATGATTTATGGGATTAATTTCCAACAACAGAAGTCTTTTCCAGGAATGATTTAAGGTCCGGATATCACACCTAAACCATGCAACCACAGTTTATCTTTTGCAAGAATGCCTTCTATCATAATTCTTAAAATTGTTTGCTTGTCTCATCTTCAAAACCCGATACTATCTGTTCGCACCAAAATTGAGCTATTTTTAACGTACTTTTACACTAATTTTATGCTCGTCATAATCGTGTTTTTAAGGTTTTTAACTGATTTTATTTTATTTTGCAGGTTTTGAATAATTTTGGAAAAATGGCTAAAAATGCGAGAAAAATATTGGAAAATGCCGGGAACTGAAAAAATGGGTTGAATTAGCTTGAGAACCGGCCCAGAAATTAAAGAACCGGACCAAATCGGTCCAAAAAACCGGTTCAGCTTGTTTTCCACTCCCCTCCCACGCACGCCGCACGTGACTATGCTAATAGCCCCCTCCCCCTTCATACTCTCTCTCTTCGCGTTCGTCTTCAACCCAGAACCCCCGAACCCGAAACCCTGGCATCTCCATCTTTGTTCCCTCACCATCCCCATCTCCTTTCTCTCTCTACCTCGCATCTCTCCCTCTTCCGTCTCATCACCATCGTTGTCACCCTCCACCGCATTTCACGCTAATGGTGCCAGCACATCATCTCGGCAACACCATCTTCACCATCCACGATACCCACGAATCGACGGTCGAGAATGAAGAGAGTTCGGGTATAAATTCAAGCCACCGACGCCATTGATGAGGGAGCTAGGTAATTTTAGGGTTTTAGGTTAGTTCAAGTTTTAGATTTAGTTTTAGGTTTAATTTCGTCTTCATTTCAAGTTATTCGAAATTTAGGGTTGTTTTGATTTAGGGTTTCAATTTTAGAGTTGTTTCCAGCCTTTAATTTCATGGAATTAGTGTCGAATTGCTGATTTCGAGTTGTCAATCAAGAATTTCAGTTGTAATTGCAAGAATTTTTGGGCTAATTCGAGTAATTTCGATTTCTCCCTCCCCTGTCGTGTTCGGTTCTCTGCCCTTCACCATGGAGTTCAATTCAAGCTCCTCCTTCATTGAATAATCTGAGTGGTCTGCTGTCTGGGTCTTGTTGCTCAATTTTCAGGTCTGTTTTTGGCTTGATTTCCCCTCCCCTGCTGCTTAGTATTTATTCTGTTTAGACATGTTAATCTCGGTTGTTTGCAGCTCTGGTTTTGATTAAACTTCATTCCAGATTTTCGTAGGCATGATAATGGATGATGATTTCGTAGCTTAGGGTTTTGATTAAATTGTAGGCCTGCTGCTCAGTAATGTAGCTAGTTAGATTCAATTCATGTTGAATGTCTTGTGGTTCTGCTCCTCGCGTTTTGCCACTGGGAACTTGAAAGCTGATGATGGTGAATGTTGTCTGGGTTGTTCGACTTCTTTAATTTGCTTTTTCCCAATCCCCCATCCCCGTAGCTAGACTCTGTTGTGATGCCAGTAACCTGAAAGGCCAAGGTTTAGCTTGCATTAATTAATGATTGTGAGTGAACAGTTGATGCAAATTGCTTAGTTGAGATGATAAGGCTTTAATTAGGATTGGTGATGGTTTCAAATGGTTGTCTCAGTTTTGGTAGTTTCATGATAATAAGGTTCATTGCTTTGATTTAGTAGTCATTTATGTTTCCTTGTTAATGTTTAACTCTTTGATTTTGGTAGCTTTGAATGATGAATGGTGTTGAATGCATAGTTTCCTTAGTGTGCTTACATTTAGTCGAATGCTTAGATTTAGTTCGTTTTAGTCATTTAACTTAAGTTGAACACTTATGTTTTCCTTGAACGATTTAATTTGGTTTAGTGTAGATCACATTAGGGTAGTTAGTTAATCCACCCTTTAGTGACTTTAATCTCATCCTCATCCCTGTAGAGACGACCCTCAAGTACTACAGCGAGAGTTGTACGCTTGCGGCGCTTTTATTTAAACTCTCAATTTTTTCCAGTAAGTTTTTGGCGCCGTTGCCGGAGACAACGACAAGAGATTAGGTCATCTTTTTGTTTTCGTATATTACTCTTTTCGTACTATGTTTTGGTGATTTCATTAGCAGTTACTTAGTTGTTGTGATTTGTTTTAGTTGATTTCTTTATTTTGGTATCAATCGTCACTTATTTTAATCGTTTCTTCAGAAAAATTCAAAAATCACAAAAAAATGGAAAAACTTAAAATCCAAAAACATTTGAAAAACTTGAAAACACAAAAAAAATTTTGAAAAGCCAAAAAACCCAAAAAAAAAATTGAAAAATTGAAAGCCCTTAAAAATTGAAAAGTTTTAAAAACTTTAAAAAAATTTCGAAATGCCAGTTTTTCATTTCCCGCAATATGAGCACGAACCGTTTTGGAGTTATCTTTCAAGGCTTAATGAATATCGCGCTCATCTGAATTATAACTTTCAAAAATGGGAAATTTGTGAGGTCATTATTAAGGGTCTAAATATTGAGTTAAGGAGTATATTGAATTGCTCTGTCATGGAGGTTTAATAGAATTATTATCTAAAACTCAAAATGAAGTTTGGGATTTCTTTGAAAAATTAGCTTGGAAAACCTACGCGTTTGAACAAGCTAATGAGACTTTTATATACTCGACTCATGGAGAGTATGATTTTCGTGCTAATTCTTACCCTTCAGATCACTTTATGAATTCCTATGACTCATATAACTCTTATACTCCTCCTGTGTTGTGCGACTATTGTGAATCTCCTGATCATGATGCTTATACTTGTCCTTATCGTGAGTATATTGATGTTACATGTGCAAGTTTTGAAAAGAAGATTAACGATATGACTGAACAAATGATGGAGACTATGAAAGTGAGAATTGCTGAATATTCTCAATGTTTTGACAAAAATAGGGAGACTTCTAGTGAGATTGATGCGAGTTTAGGATCTCCTAAACCTGACATTAGTCTCTATGATGATTTTGAGCCCTCTTATTCTGCTAGGCCTGATTTGAATGAAAACATGTCTTTGCCTAACCTCGAACAAGAGAGTGACCTCCCTACATCTCTATCAACAGACCTTGCACCCTGCACTAGCTCACCCAAAGATGTCACTGAAGATATCTTAGTTTACGTTGACTTACCCACCACTCTAAATGATTGTCGTGAACTGGAAGTGGGTGAACAATCTGATACTACTCGTGAGTTAGATATAAGCATCACACCTGAAGTTGAGCCTCATGATTTAGATGATTCTAAAGATATTTCACAGGAGTTACATGATGAGGTAACTGAACCCACTATTTTGGACTTTGATGATGATATTCTTTGTGCGGAACATGAATCTTTCTCATATGAGTTTGATGTTACTGAAGGTCTTGATTTGAGTTTTCATATTGAATATGAAACATTCTCTTTTGATTCCATCATTCTTGACCTTCTATTTAAATTAGATGATAACATTCTGCATATAAAATATGAATCATTTTGTGGGTTTGATGTCGATATGAGTTCGAATAAGGATTTCTGTGCTGAATATGAATCATTTTCTGTTGATCCTGTCCAAGCTGACCTCCTCCTTGAATATTGTAATTCTCTGCTTTCCCCTCTTCTTTCTTCTTTAGACCCTCCCGAGTCTACTTTTGTAGAGCCTGAGAATTTTATGCTTGATATTCCTTGTTTAGATCAAACTCTTGATAATAATGGCATAGATAGACTCAAGGATCCTTTTGAAATGTAAGATTTGACTTTAGGTCGACATTTGAGCTCTGATTTTTTTATTTCCTTTGATTGGCCTTGTTTTGGTCCTCTCCCCTCCCCTCTTAGAGATGTGAGATTTCATTTAGATCATTCAGATCACCTTAGATGGTTTATGCATTCATATAGTCATATCTTCATTAAACCATTGACTGGTGCATCTAATTTTACATATACACATCTCTCTTCTGATTGGGCTGCGAGCTTTGATAAGCTCAAGAGAGCATTGAGTTGCATTGAATTTATGCATCTTATTTGGGCCCTTCTTCATGTTTCTAACTATGTTCATTTCTGTGAGGATTGTGCCCGATCGTTTGATAAGCTACTAAGAGCGTTGCTTGGTTTTGATCTGAGTAGCTGCTTGTAAGTTGTGATGGAATGGTTGATGCTCCATAAGCCTCATAGTTTGGGTACAACCTGTATCCAACCTGGTATGATCGTTCCAACCTTCTTCTCTTTTCCATTTCTTTTATTTCTTTTTTTGAACTTAGTTGTAGATAATTAGGACTGTGAATATACAGGTGATCAATCTTGAGGAGCAATTTGGGAAATGTTGAGCCGTGTGGGCTATGATCACCCTTGGTTGTGTTATGATTTTGTAAATATTTGTTAGTTGTTGATATCTAGGATTATGAGTAGTTGTGAATATCTAGGATTGTTCTTGTGTATGTTTAGTTTCTTTGTTTGGTTTCTTTGATTTTGTATTTTGTTTCCTTAGTTTTGTGTTGCGTCTAGTTTAGCAAGTTTTGGTTTTTGTTTGAATAGTTTACTTTTGTTCTCTTTTTGGTGTTTCAGTGACCTTGTTTTGGTCTTCCATTTTGCTTTCTTTTCTTTTGTCTTTTGTCTCATTTTAGGTTTCTTTTGTGTTAGTTTGGGATTAAGTAGGTCCTTGATTTTGATTTTCTGTTTGTGAATATGTGTGTTTGCTTTGGTTTTAGTTTCGATTTTGGCTTTCTTTTGTGATTTCGTTTTTCTTGGCTTTTGTAAATATGTGTGTGTGGTTTTGTTTTGTTTTTGGTTTTGGTTTTGGTTTTGATTTTTGGTGGTGTTATAGTTGTATATATTTATGGTTTTATGGTTTTATAGCTGATATGCTTGCTTTTTAGTACCTTAGTTCCCACAATGAGGACATTGTGAAGTTTTGGTGTGGGGGGTGAGGTGCCCATTTTTTTGAAAATTTTTGAAAAATCCAAAACGATTTTTATTTTTGGGAATGTTTGCACTATGTTTGATTAGCTTGAATCCGATGTGCTTTATTTATTAGCTTGTATGTAAATAGGATGTGCATGATAGGTCTTCAACCTCAAATGTGATATTCTAAGCCCTAATTCTAACTCCAGTTGTTCAGTATAGATTGTGTAATCCAGTCCTTGTTTATTCTTTCATCATTATTTTTAGGTCTTAGGTTTCCATGAATGATTCTTCCACTAGCTTGTGACATAATTACTTTGAAAAAAAAAATGAAAAAAAGTGCATTATGAATAAAGAAAGAAAAGAAAATGAAATAGAATTTGGAATGACAAGTATCCCTTTGAGGCATGCGCTACTGGGCATTACCCTTTGAGGCACGTGCTATTGGGTGTTACCCTTTGAGGCAATATTGCTACTGGAAAAGCTTGCTTCCAATGATATTATGTCAATAATGTAGTTGTATCAGCTAAGTGGGATTGAGTCTAATTCTGGTGAATCTAAGCCCTAGGATGATGATACCCTTGCACACGAGCACCGAGATGGATTCAGAATCTTGATGTTCAATGGGGTGAAAAATTAATGCTCTGATATCATTTAGGAGGTAGAGGACTTTGAAGTACATTTTATGTATATATAGGTCAATAATTAACTACATGGGTGATTTAGCTGATTAGAGATGTGTGCATATTTTTCCCAGATTTTGTACATATCAGTTTTGTGAAAAAAATCAAAAAGATTTTTCTTTATTTTTGGAATAATTTTTGTGGGTATTTCACCCGGAAACCCTCACGAGACCTCACTCGTCCACTTGGGAGACCAGGGGGTTTAAAGGGCTTGTTGCATACGCTAAATGCAACCGTGATTTCTACGACAGTGAGTTAGGATTTTCTTTTTCTTATTTTCTATTTTCTTTTAGTTAGTTTAGTTTGTTTTACTCAAGGACGAGCAAAATCTTAGTGTGAGGGTATTTGTTCGAACTAAAATTGAGCTATTTTTAACGTACTTTTACACTAATTTTATGCTCGTCATAATCGTGTTTTTAAAGTTTTTAACTGATTTTATTTTATTTTGCAAGTTTTGAATAATTTTGGAAAAATGGCTAAAAATGCGAGAAAAATAGTGGAAAATGCCGGGAACTGAAAAAATGGGTTGAATTAGCTTGAGAACCGGCCCAGAAATTAAAGAACCAAACCGAATCGGTCCAAAAAATCGGTTCAGCTTGTTTTCCACTTCCCTCCCACGCACGCCGCACGTGACTCTGCTAATAACCTCCTCCCCCTTTATAGTCTCTCTCTTCGCGTTCGTCTTCAACCCAGAACCCCCGAACCCGAAACCCTGGCATCTTCGTTCCCTCACCATCCCCATCTCCTTTCTCTCTCTACCTCGCATTTCTCTCTCTTCCACCTCATCACCATCGTTGTCACCCTCTACCGCGTTTCACGCTAACGGTGCCAGCACATCATCTCGGCAACACCATCTTCACCATCCACGATACCCACGAATCGACGGTCGAGAATAAAGAGAGTTCGGTTATAAATTCAAGTCACCGACGCCATTGATGAGGAAGCTAGGTAATTTTAGGGTTTTAGGTTAGTTCAAGTTTTAGATTTAGTTTTAGGTTTAATTTCGTTTTCATTTCAAGTTATTCGAAATTTAGGGTTGTTTTGATTTTGGGTTTCAATTTTAGAGTTGTTTCCAGCCTTTAATTTCATGGAATTAGGCGTCGAATTGCTGATTTCGAGTTGTGAATCAAGAATTTCAGTTGTAATTGCAAGAATTTTTGGGCTAATTCGAGTAATTTCGATTTCTCCCTCCCCTGTCGTGTTTCGGTTCTCTGCCCTTCACCATGGAGTTCGATTCAAGCTCCTCCTTCGTTGAATAATCTGAGTGGTCTGCTATCTGGGTCTTGTTGCTCAATTTTCAGGTCTGTTTTTGGCTTGATTTCCCCTCCCCTACTGCTTAGTCTTTATTCTGTTTAGACATGTTAATCTCGGTTGTTTGCAGCTCTGGTTTTGATTAAACTTCATTCCAGATTTTCGTAGGCATGATAATGGATGATGATTTCATAGCTTCGGGTTTTGATTAAATTATAGGCCTGCTGCTTAGTAGTGTAGCTAGTTAGATTCAATTTATGTTGAATGTCTTGTGGTTCTGCTCCTCGCGTTTTGCCACTGGGAACTTGAAAGCTAATGATGGTGAATGTTGTCTGGGTTGTTCGACTTCTTTAATTTGCTTTTTCCCAATCCCCCATCCCCGTAGCTAGACTCTGTTGTGATGCCAGTAACCTGAAAGGCCAAGGTTTAGCTTGCATTAATTAATGATTGTGAGTGAACAGTTGATGCAAATTGCTTAGTTGAGATGATAAGGCTTTAATTAGGATTGGTGATGGTTTCAAATGGTTGTCTCAGTTTTGGTAGTTTCATAATAATAAGGTTCATTGCTTTGATTTAGTAGTCGTTTATGTTTCCTTGTTAATGTTTAACTCTTTGATTTTGATAGCGTTGAATGATGAATGGTGTTGAATGCATAGTTTCCTTAGTGTGCTTACATTTAGTCGAATGCTTAGATTTAGTTCATTTTAGTCATTTATCTTAAGTTGAACACTTATGTTTTCCTTAAACAATTTAATTTGGATTAGTGTAGATCACATTAGGGTAGTTAGTTAATCCACCCTGTAGTGACTTTAATCTCATCCTCGTCCCTTTGGAGACGACTCTCAAGTACTACAGCGAGAGCTGTGCGCTTACGACACTTTTATTTAAACTCTCAATTTTTCCCAACACTATCTAATATTGTTTAATCTCCCTTGCATTTCAACCCGATATTTTCTATTAGCGTGATCTTCATGTCTTTGCAAACCCATTGTAAAATATGCAATATATTTTTATTCGATCTTATGTGGTTGTCAACATTCCAGTGCTCTCGACCTTCACTATCTTTATTTTATGATCATAAGTTGTAGTTCATTCTGTTGAGAGCTGATTCACACATCTACCTTACATCTCATTTATTCAAAATGATAAGCTTGTATAACTTGTTATGAATTCATAATGTAATTCAACTCTTATTGGTGTGGGTGGTTGCGATTGTCATAATCCCCTTACTTTCTTTATTTTGAACTTTAACTCCCACACATATATCTTACATTCTGATAAATAAACTTCTGCATTCTTTATTTAATCTTATTGTTGTACTCAAATTGACTTCATATAAGTAAAGGCACATTCCTATTGTAGTTTGCTCAATCTATTTATCTATCCATTGGCACTTTATTGTCCAATCCATTTATCTATCAATTACACTTTTCTTGTTCTATCTATTTGTCTATCTATTGTACTTTACTTATCTAGTCTATCTATCTATTTATTGCGCATTGCTTGTTCCATCTATCTACTACACTTATCTTATTGCTTGTGGTTATAAAGTCACCTAGTTGAGGCTCCGTTGCTTGTCATCTTGTTTCCAATTTGTCATTTAAACCTAAGTATAACCATGCCATCTTTCTCCTTATTTGATTATTTATTGGACCTTTTATGATCCATTTTTATAAACCACACTTCTTATGGCATTGTATTTTAGAATATATGATACACTTATGGTTATCTTTGTTTTAACCACCCCATGATAATCTCTCCTTTATTAACCTTTTCTAGTCTCATTGCTCATTTCTTTTGTATGCAATGATTCGCTTGGCTAAGAATTTCATCACTCTTATCCCCAACCATGGTCATTTCACTGCCCATTATCGATCGGAAGCAGATCTTGAGTAGTCTGATGAGGGGAGATCATGTGATGTAGCAGGAATATCAGATAAGGACATTTTGATAAGGGCATAATATCAAGCACTGTGTAATTATATTAGAATGAGCCGGAAGAAACATTGAGTATAAGGTCAGAGCTAGCCCAAGCAAGCATGTTGAGGTGATACAAGGTCGACAAAAGAGTTGTGCTGGCAAAACAAAGAAATAACCAAAGTCTCAGATGGGTTATGAAATATTTCAAAAAGCTTTTCTAATCAAAGTAGTAAGAATCCGACTATCCAAGGACAAGTAGGGACTAGCTACATGAGGCCTTATGATTCATTGAAAGGTTAAATCCTGTAGCTTGTTGGCTACACCTACCTGTTGAACCCGAGCACGTATATGATGTGCTTATAGCTCGATAAAGTATCAGAGTACTTACCAGGGTATACATTAGTTTCCATTAGTGGACAAGGTGATGAAACAGTAGTGAGCACCTCCTCACTAGTAACAAGGTTCTTTTCTTTCGAAGAGCATATCAATTTTGGATCATAGTAATTGAGTTCATTGAGGCTATTGTGTGAGAAGTATCCGGATCTACTACTGAAACATGGGATTAAGCAGTTACACAATACGTAGACGCCCTTAGTTGGAATACATTGGGCAAATTATACCTCTTCAGAGGGAAGCAATGGGAACCAAGGGCCTATGTATTTTTTTTTTTAAAGCAGCATTGCATACATTTGGCAAGCGTCATAAGTTTCGAGGACGAAACTCTTTAAGGGGGGAAGACTGTAGTAACCCGACCCTAGCCCATATTTATTTATGTAACTCATAGGGCAGCCCGGTGCACAAGCATCCCGCGTTCACGCAGGGTCCGAGGAAGGGCCGCACCCTAAGGAGTGAATTGTAGGCAGCCTAACCTGACTTTGTCAGTGGCTGATTCCACGGCTCGAGCCCGTGACCTTTTGGTCACACGGAGACAACCTTACCGTTGCTCCAAGGCTCCCCTTCCATTTATTTAATCATATTTATTCATTTAATTTATCATGGTTATGTAACTCATATTTATTCATTTAAGTTTTGTTGATTGATTAAATTTAATTAATCATATTTATTCATTTAAGTTTTGTAACTCATATTTATGTAACTCATATTTATTTATTTAATTAATCATATTTATTCATTTAATTTATCATGTTTATGGATTTAATCACTCATGGTTATTTGTTTAACCAAATTATGTTTATTAATTCAATTACACTCAATTTGTATATTTATCAAATTACCTTATGGCATTTAAATTTTTTGTATTCATTTACCGTATTTAATCATCCCGGTTTGAGGATAATTCATTTGGGTCCTATTTTGCAATTCAAGTTTCATTGATTGTTAATTCAAGTTTTGTTGATTGATTAAATTTTAGGTGAATCGATATTAGGCCTCGATGATTATGATTGAGCATTAAATTAATTTTCATAATGTCACAAAAAAATTTAATGTTTAGCCATGCAAAAATATTTGGGCTTAAATTCATTAAGTTCGGCCCAATTCATTTGGGCCCGATTTGCGGCCCGATTCATTTGGGGTTAAAATAAATTATGCAGCTACAAAAAAATATAACAATGATAATAATAATCTAAAGATTAGTTCCAAATATTCACTAGCTAGAAGAAGGGATTGTTTTGCTTGGAACTAAAAATAATAACGATACTAATAACCAAATAAAGGAAAAGCAAAAGGGGGGATCTAAATTTTAATCAAACCAACACAAGCAAGCCCCCCCAATCCCATACATATTGCCCCTTCTACATCGAGTTATTTCCTCCCTCCCTTATTTCTGTCCACGCCAACACCATGCCTAGCCACCAATTGCCACCTCTCGGAGCCAATGGCCACCATCGAGCACACAGACATCCGTCGAAGCCACCACCTTCTCCTCCGCCTTTCTCCTAGCTTGATTCTTTTGGGTATTAGAAGCTAAATCCTAACTTCTTTCGCACCTATTTCTACTCTTTTTACTCCTTAATTTAATTAGTTAATGTGTTAAATGAGCTTGGATAATGTTAATTGGTGAAACTTTAGAGTTAATCATGATGAATTTAGGATTTGGAATTGTTGAGAGCTTGTGGGTTCTCATGGATGAATTAGATTTTGAACATGGGTTATGGTATTGCATTCTTGTAATTAATTTGTTGAATTTTGAAGATTATAGATTGTGTTTTGAACAAAACCAAAGGTGGTAGGAGTGAGGGGTGTGCTATGAAAGGGTTGGAGAAGAGTGGGGAGACTTGAGGTTGAGGAAAAAAGGTATTTAGGGCTGTGAGCAGATAAAAAAATAGGGGGGACTTCAGGAATAAACTGATACTTATTGGCATATGAAAGATTGTTCTTTTTGGTGGATAGGTAGGTCTACGAGTTGTATTTCAACAACCTCTGGAATCACTTCATTTTGAGTTTCATGGACAAAGTTATGATCGATTTACTAAGGTTACGCAGAAAAAAAAGGAGCTGTGCACGGTTTTGTTTAAGCTAAATTTTAGAGGCCATGTTTTGGCGGTTGCATTTTGCATTGTGAATAAAAGTATTGTGGGATTCCTAAACTTTTAATATTGGGATTTTAAGTATCAATGTGAGGTTAGGAGTGAAAGATACGAAAAGGTAGACCTTAACACGACAACAAAATATCCCAAAGTGGTAAATTACAATTTTTGGAGGCCATCTTTGCATAAATGGTGAACTGATGCTTAATATGAAAATTGAGAGAGAGTTAAAACTTAAGAGTAATAGTGAGTTTGATGTTCAATTAAATCAAGTAGTAAAGGTGATGGGTTATAATTAGTGTTAAGAATGACTAAAGGCGTTGGCATTGCCCAAGAATGAAGTTCTTTTGAGTTAAAAATGACATATTTCCAAGAGTAACAATAGTGCTTTTTCAACAATCATAATGGTAATAATATTAATAACAATGGAGACAACAACATTAATGCCCATAACAACAATAATAGCTTTAGTACTATTAGTAATAATAATAACAATGAGGTTATAAAAGGGGGAACAAAACTATTTTGCATTGTTAAGTAAGTTGTAACACCCCCCAATGCGCAAGCCTTACTAATTGCATACTCTTCAATTAAACCCTTAATTAAAACTGATAAACTCAATGATTGGGG